>BDMB01000008.1:5933675-6025493 GCA_016859785.1 Macrotyloma uniflorum | reverse complement strand
GCTATTTCATATAGGTTTCAGCTTTTCGCTGATGAAAAGAAAATCAATTTGAGCCTAATGGTTTGACTTTGTATATAAATACTAGGATTAACAACCTCTTAAAGAAAATAAATCATTGGACAAGATTATTGCTGAGAAATTAGCCTTCGAAAAGATCATTAATAATTATCTATGAAAGAATATGCCATAACAGAACCATGAAACATAGTTATCAATATATATATATATATATATATATATATATATATATATAAACATGTAAAATACAATGTATAATTAAGTAGAACTGTTTATGTTGAGGTGGATTTTGATGAGATTAAGAAGTCCCCATAGAAGCTAATTTTCACTTTAACAAGGTTCAAAGATTCTGCTATTTTTTAAAGTAAGATGTATGTGACAAGTAAGACCATAATAATAGTCCAAGATTAGTGAAGAATGGCGACAAATAAAGAGGCCCTGGCTAGCTGTTTTCGAACTCTTGGCTTTCTGCAATTGCTCTACTTCAAGTTTTCTTTTTCAAAAACTTAGCACATCGCAACTATAAACACATACAGAGAAAAAAAACAACATTTAAGTAAATTTAAATTAAAACTAACTTGAATATACTTAATTTTCACATAAACTTTCTCATTTACCTTCTCAAAATACTGAACTTAATTTATTTTTCTTTGTATTTCCTTCATAGAAATTTATCCTAGTATAACCTAACAATAACGGGTACTTGTGTTGACTGAGAGAGATACTAGCATGCAAGAACTACCAATGATCTACACATTCATATTACTCACATAAGATGTAGCAGTTTAACCATTACAATTATATCAATACTACATTACTAGATAAAAAAACTGAATATATATCATACATGTAAACAAGACAAGACACTAAGCTGGCCAATATTTCATAGTGGCATCAAAGGTGTTACCATCTTCTTCACCTTGGAAGTAGCACTGTGCTAGTGGTGGCTGTGGTAAAGTCTGCTGAGAATGCAAAGAAACTGAAGAAGGGTTTTGCTGAAGGGAAATGGAGTGTTCATGAGGGAAATTATACTCTGTGGGGAGGTACACGGGAGTCTCATCATGATCAATATCTACAAAGTTTATCAATGTTTGGTGGAGCCAAATCTGAGTTTTGAGGAACTTCACGTAGTGAATGGCTCCCTCCAACATGGACACTGTGTCCATCTTGCTCCCACCAGGGACCATGCTCTGAAGGATCTTGAACCTGTCACTGATTCTGTGCCTTCTTTCTCTGGCTGCCACGCTTTGTGGATCAGTGGAAAGCTTCACCCCTCCCTTGATGCCTTTCTTCACACCCTTTTTCTCCTTGCTCTTGTTCTTGGAAGATGACCCTTCACAAGGGGTAGGGTTGATGCACTCCATGTGGTGGCTTTGAGAAAGTACTGTTTTGTAAAAGAGAGTAAGGAAAGGTGCAAGCAGCTTGAATTTGGTAGGGGACGTAGTGCCTTTTATGCTTGTCACATGTTTATATAGCATGAGGGTGTGAGTGAGTGATTTTTTTTATCATTTTCTTAAATTGGTATGAGTAATTCATTGTCAAAAGTAATAACTTATATTGTTAAGAACTTGAATACACATAGTTATTTCATAGTTAAAATGGTATCAAAATTCAAATTTTAAAATGACTTCATTAGAAGAACAGAAACTGTCATAACTTGTGCCTAATATTAATATTAGGGAGAGCAATGTTATGAGGGAGTGAGTGAGAGAGATTGGATCAATGATTTTGAAGGAGGGGATGGAAGATGTGTCGTGATGTGAATCAGCCATCTTTGGCGCAGGATACGGCAGGTTTAGGTAGGGACCCGGGTTAGGGCCAGCATCATCACCTCATTTTCTTTTTCTTTTCTCTTTGTGCTCTTTTGCTTGTGCTGCTTCTTCTGTTCAGTGACTGGCTTCTATCATTTCTTAACATTGAATGGTGTGATAAACCATTTAATAAGTGATTACATTAGAATACTTAGGTTTGCAGTTAGGAGACCTTCATTTCATATCAGTTCAGAAAGTTTTTTATTTGTCTTTCAATTAGGTTCAGGAAAATGCAAAAATATATGTCTGGATTAAAGTTTAAAATGTATTTTGCGAATGTGCTAATCACAAATTTTAATATACCAAACAATAGATCATTATCCATACATTTTTAGACTCTTAACTTGTCTTATAACTTGTTTCAACTTAACATGCAAAAACTCAGTTTCGCACACTTAGTACACTTAGTATTGTTTAGATTAAGTGTGCGAACATAAGTTTGAACTTTGAAATATATATACTAAAGCATGTTTTGAATAAAATTATGATAAAACATCAAAGAAGGAATAATATTTTGAATACAAATATTATCTTAGCATATTGATGGAAACACTTTCATGCGTCTATCCTTAGCTAAATGTTAAGTTAATGATTAAAGGAGTTAATTTGTTAGAGTATTATAAAGTTGGAGAAATTGAATCTGCTGTGACATTATGACCCACAGCAGAAAGTGGGCAACAACAATAACCAATTAGCAAGTGACAGAGATTAGCCATCTATTTGTCTTTGATTACACAATGGTCAGTGATGATCAAAGAGAGAAGCAAGGTATTGTTGGGGGGGTCCTTCCTCTGAAATCGAAGCAAATGTTTTACAGTTGCAGGGTGTCCAAATCCAAGGACGAAATAGACCATTAGTTGCCTGGCTTTATTATGTACGGTTTCTGCTTTTCATCCTCAGGTTATACACTGTTTCTTAAAAGAGAATAACAATGCATGTTATTTGTTTTTTTTCCCTTCATTTCACTTGCATGTTGCTTTCAAAGGAGAAAAGAAAAGAAATGAGCTTAAGGGTCCAATCAAGCATTTAGCTCTTCTTTTCAAGAAAACAAAATGTTAAGCCAAACTTTACTTCAACAATTGTATTAAAGTTTTGTTTTCATAAAATGGAGGCCAAACAAATATTACCTTCCCTGTCAAAAAGCTATGTTAGATATTGATCATATACAGAAATTCTAATTTACATGTAAAAAAGTAATCTTACATGTTTACGGTATTCTTCACTACAAACAAAGCCTATCCTTTTCAAAATTTTCTTTTGCGGGGTCTTGGTTGGGGGCATCTTACCCAAAAAGCAGTGTTTTTATGTAACAAAATAAAATTTCCTTGAAACCCTTTTACAATCACAAAGGGACCCCATGCATGGTAGATTTGGACAAAGTGACAACATCTAAAATTGCTCTTTATTTCAAATTGATTGAAACCCTGTATCTGCTGGGTCACACGGCCAAACCCGAAGAATCTGTATAGTAGCTTGCTGTAAAGTGGTTTAGCAGTTCCATCCTTGGTAGTAGACACTACAGTGCTGCAAAATCAGTAGTTGTTCTGCTCCACAAAGGATGATTGATGACAGAAATATAATACAAAAAAAAACCAAGTTTCTATTTTAATCTAGAATATTGATGAAGAATCAATAACTATTTTTTTCTTTCTATGTATATCTGAATATCAAACATCTAAACAAAAGTATATCTCAATTATAGTTAATTTACATAAAGAAAGTCAAAAGCTGAAAATAGTGCTTGGAACTTGAAAGAAAATGAGAAGATGTTTGTAGTGAGGGACAGAGCGACAAAGGTAGAGCACAAGCACATGTGGCTCCGGTCTTCACGATGTAAGAGGGGGTGGGTAGAACTCTAATTATGCTTACTTGTGCAAATGAAAATCCCCAGCTTTACTTGTCCTCTCAGATTTGTTTCTCATCTTGTCAAACCTCTGCACCAAAATTGGATATTATAATCTGATAAAGAACTCTATAAAGGAGTAAAGTGAAAAATCAATTACCCTGCCATTTCTTCTTCACATGAATTGATGTGGGTGAGTTTGTTACTGAAAACAAAGATACTTGCACAAATTATGTTAGATCAATGGATACTAGAGTGTCTTTTTCTTAAAAGAATTAAAGTATTATCCATTTTATATTATGAAAGGAAATGTAAAACATGTGTAGAAGGATTCCAAAAACTGATAATAGGGGTTAAAAGAAGTGTTTTAGAGGGTGATTCTAAAATATTGACAGCAAATGAAATATCATTAAATTAATTATATTAGGAAAATCTTCGTATTAATTAAAAATGGTCTTCGTATTAATTAAAAATGATACCGAATTATAATATATAAGTGATCTCACTTCTCAAATTGGTTTTAGGGTGAGTTAGACACCATAATCACTTTCTATATGATATCAGAACCTCTTAGACCTAGATTCGACCACTTGTCAATATATTGAACCTTGGTTGATAGGTTGTTGGACCTAGATTAGGCCACCTGTTAATAGATTATTATCCCCTTCTACATGATTTGAGGAGCCCTGATTGTTAACAAAATTATTAACGGACCATTATTTAGAGCTTTGATGGTTAGCAAGGTTATTGGACCTAGATTGGGTCACCTGTTAACAGGTCACATTTGAGTTGAGAATGATTCATCAACGTGATTGGATCACCTTTTAAAGAATTTCCACATTGACTAAAAATGAGGCCACTGAACTATAGTATATAAGTGAGGTGTAAATCTCAACTCCTGAACCGGTTTTTGGAGTAAATTAGACACCATAATCACTTTCTACTAACGGTTAAATCTTTCAAAGAAAGATAAATAGGTACATCTCATCATTTGATATACAATCTTTCCATTGTCCTCTCCTCCTTAAAAAAATGTATATTTCATTGTATTTTGTCTCCTTTCTTTATTAAAAGAACAGCATAATCCTTATTTTCTACAGATGTTTCCTAGTTCCATTTTCCAGAGACAATGCAAATGACTAGATAGTAGTGAGTGCATGAATGAGGTGTGGTTTAGCTAGTGATTTGACTTGATAACAAATCCAAGAGAGAAAAGGTGTAAAATTTGTAGGTGAGCTAGGGTTTGAAAGAGGGATTGGATTTGGGTCCCACAGAAGGTGGTAAATAAAACTGCATGTGGTTGCGAACATTTGGTTTATGATTATATTGGTGAAGCAAGATCTGATATAGTTGTGGGAAGGGGGAAAGAGTTCCTGTTTTGGACAAACAAGCATTGTTTTCAACTATTTATAGAGAGTAAGTGTTGTGACTTGTGACTTGTGACAGTGTTTTGAGTAACAGAAACGTTACCAAAAGGACCTTGGAACCTTATTCACACTGATAGACAAGATGTGTCTTGTTGAGAAGAAGAAAACTAACACTCCACTGCATATTCTTTAAGGATTGTGACCCTTTTGACATTGTTAGGGTGAAAAATATGGAGAAAAGTGTTAGTGTTAGTCCACGTTGACCACTCAGCTCATTAGGAAACATTATCAAAAAAGGGTTTTAAATTTTAAAAAATACATATTATTTTTACAATTACGTGGAAAAATATATCAGATAAATCCTATTAGTAATATAATTATTATTTTATTATTAACAAAATTTTCAATTAAATATATTTTTTTATATTATCTTTTTAAATTTGATTTGAAGAAAAAGAAAAGGAAATTAACTTATATTTATAATTAAGTTTTTTTTCTTAAATAAGATAAAAAGTTATATTTTGATATGTACTGATTTATTATTTATAATTCATAAATGTCATTCATGTTTAATATATTTAGAGTTAAAAAATTATTTTCAAGTACAGGTGAAGATCTTGAAGTGGCGTGTTTATTTAATATAGAAAATATTGTGTACCACTTAGTTTTTCTAATGTATAATTTTGAGTTATTCTTATTCAATTTAGTGTATTTTTTAAAAATTATTGAAATGGATAAATTTAAAAGTTAAAAAAAGATTGTTAATTAAAAACAACTTTATTTTAAAAAAAAATTATATTAGTAAGTACATCTTTAATTTTATTTTTTTAAATTAAAGAAATCATCATTAAAAAAATTATTTCAATTTTAACCTTATTAATTTAATAAAATTAACTTTATAAATATTTTAATGTCAAAATATTCACAATAAAATATCTAAATGGTTGTATTAGAAGTTTATTTATCGATCATGAACATTTTAATATTTTTTTTTTCTCATAGTAAAATTGTATTTTTATTTTAACTTAATTTTTTCTCTTCTTCTTAACTCAACATAATGTCATGGAATAAGATTTTTTTTTTTAAAAGTTCACGTTATTAAAAATAAATTCAACTATAATATAATCTAAATTAAATTTGAAAATAAATTAAATTTATAATTTTTTTATATAATATATTTTTATATAATATCAAATCAGTCTAATAAAATTATTAAAATTATTAGATTTAAATGATGTGATTTATTAATATATTAATTATTAATTAATAAATTATTAAATTATAAAAACCATTTAAAAGTTAATAATGTATTTTTTTCCTGACATATTTTATTTTATTTGTTCTTTTCTTTACATTTTTTTTAATTTTTTTTTCTTTTATTAACTTTTTATAGTAAAAAAACATACAAAACTCATTTATATATGATTTGTTTCATGTTTTAGATTGAATCTTTTCGGAATTAGACATATCTTTATAACTTTCGAAAAAATTACGTCATTACCTAAGAGAACTGAATCTTAGTATTTATTAAATAATTTAAATAGTTCAATTATTAATAATTACTTTAAATTATAAATTTCAAATTACATGATTTATTTTAAATTATAAAAATATGATAAAATCTAATATAATAATTACATTATATTAAAGAAAAACAAACTCTCTTCATAAAATAAAAATAAAATAAAATTTTAACAATAACCAAATTATCCATTATCCATGATTCTTAAAGTGAGATCAAACTCTAATATAAAATAATATTATAATTACTTTAATTTTTTTTTTATAATTATTATTAATTTTTAAAGCTAAATTTTCAATTATCAGAAACATGGTAGACACATGATTGAAATCGGACTCTGATAAAAAAAAATTATTGAGATCAAGTTCTAATCCAAAATATTATAATTACTTTAAAATTATTTTTTATAATTATTATTAATTTTTAAAAATAAATTTTCAATTATTATCATAGTAGAGTAACGGAAGTGTGGTGGCCATAACCTACATATTCATCGATTAAAATTAGGTTCTGATAAAAACTTTTATTTTTTTAATTATTAATACTATAATTACTTTAAAATTTTATTTTATGATTATTATTAATTTTTTTAAAAAGAATTTCAATTATCAGAGAGTAAGTGTGGCGGGTCATAACCTATATGTTCCTAGATCAAAATTAGTCTATGATAAAAAAAATTATTTTTATTTTTTTAATTATTACTATAATATTATAATTATTTTAAAATCATTTTTTATGATTATTCTTAATTTTTAAATATAAATTTTTAATTAACAGAACGGCTTAGCGGAAATATGGTGGACCCATAATGCATAGGTTTTTTTTTTTAATTATTACTATAATATTATAATTATTTTTAAATCATTTTTTATGATTATTTCTAATTTTTTAAAATAAAATTTTAATTATTAGAGTGGTGTAAAAGCGTGGTGGCCCATAACCCATAGGTCCCTGAATTGAAACCAGGTTTTGATAAAAAAATTATTTTTATTTTTTTAATTATTACTATAATATTATAATTATTTTTAAATCATTTTTTATGATTATTCTTAATTTTTAAAAATAAATTTTCAATTATCAGAATAGTGCAGCGAAAAGCGTGGTGGGCCTTTAATCCATAGGTCTTTGGATTGAAACCAGACTCTAATAAAAAAATTATTTTTATTTTTTAATTATTATTATGATATTATAATTACTTTTAAATCATTTTTTATGATTATTTCTAATTTCTAAAAATAAATTTTTAATTATCAGAGTGACGCAGCGGAAGCGTGGTGGGCCCATAACCCACAGGTCCCTAGATTGAAACTAAGCTCTGAAGCGTGGTGGACCCATAACCCACAGGTCCTTAGATTGAAACTAAGCTCTGATAAAAATATTTATTTTTATTTTTTAATTATTATTATAATATTATAATTACTTTTAAATCATTTTTTATGATTATTTCTAATTTCTAAAAATAAATTTTTAATTATCAGAGTGGTGTAATGGAAGCGTGGTAGGCTTATAACCCATAGGTCCCTGAATTGAAACCAGGCTCTGATAAAAACATTTACTTTTATTTTTTAATTATTACTATATATTATAATTATTTTAAAATCATTTTTTATGATTATTCCTAATTTTAAAAACAAATTTTCAATTATCAAAGTGGCGCAAACGGAAGCATGATGGGCTCATAATCCATAGGTTCTTGGATCAAAACTAGAATCTTATAAAAAAATTTATTTTTATTTTTTAATTATCATTTTTTATGATTATTTTTAATTTCTAAAAAAAAATTTCAATTATTAGAACCGCACAGTGAAAGCGTGGTGGGCCTATAATTCACAGTTTCCTGAATTGAAACTAGACTCTAATAAAAATATTTATTTTTATTTTTTAATTATTACTATATATTATTATAATTATTTTAAAATCATTTTTTATGATTATTCCTAATTTTTAAAAACAAATTTTCAATTATTAGAGTGGTGCAGCGGAAGTTAGATAGGCCCATAACCCACATCCTGGATCAAAACCAGGCTCTGATAAAAACATTTATTTTTATTTTTTAATTATTACTATATATTATAATTATTTTAAAATCATTTTTTATGATTATTCCTAATTTTAAAAACAAATTTTCAATTATCAGAATAGTACAACGGAAGTGTGGTGGACCCATAACCCACATGTCTCTGGATTGAAACCAGAATTTCATAAAAAAATTTATTTTTATTTTTTAATTATCATTTTGCAGTGGAAGCGTGTAACCCACAGTTCTTTTGATTGAAACTAGATTCTGATAAAAACATTTATTTTTTTTTTTTAATTATTACTATATATTATTATAATTATTTTAAAATATTTTTTATAATTATTCCTAATTTTTAAAAACAAATTTTTAATTATCAGAATGGTGCAGCGGAAATGTAGTCCTTGAATCAAAACCAGACTCTAATAAAAAAATTTATTTTTATTTTTTAATTATTACTATATATTATAATTATTTTTAAATATTTTTTATGATTATTTCTAATTTTTAAAAATAAATTTTCAATTATTAGACTGACGTACGGGAAGCGGGTCCATAATTCAGATCCCTAAATTGAAACTAGGTTTTTTATATTTTCTATTTTTTATTTTTTTAATTATTATAATAATATTATAATTACTTCAAAATCATTTTTTATGATTATTAATAATTTTAAAAAATAAATTTTCAATTATTAGAATAGCGTCGCGGAAGTGTGGGGCCATAATCCACAAATCTTTGTATTAAAACCAGTAAGATTTCAAAATATTTTTTCTTAATTTTTTTGGACTATTTTAGTTTTACTTATTTGTGAGTCTCAATTACGTGTGAGATTTTTTTTTCTTTAAGATAAATTTATACTAATTTAGATCGACTTTGATGTAGTTGGTTTTTAAATTAAGTATTGTAAAAACAAAAATATTTTTGCATTCTATCTATAGAAGTTAAGATTAGAAGGTTAGTAAAATAATTAAGAAAAATTAGTTATTTCAAATTATATTAAAGTATCTTAAAATAGAAAATATAGAAATCCTTGCTTTTGTGTGAATTATAAATAGTATCGGTTGCTCAAAAGTTAATTTCATAGTTATATTGGATGAGGATTATAAGTTGTTTTGATACTATTAAAATTGATATTGAAGTAAAATTATGTTACCAATATGTTTTAGATATTCTAGTATAAGATTTAATGGTAATACAATGAGAGAAGATTTGTTGGATTGAGAACTTAAATATTGGTGTTGTATGGTATATAAATTTTAAACTAGTATAATTCAACATGATTATATTAAATATTTTTAATTTTATGTCTTAGTTTGTTTTGTTATATAGAATGATAAGAAGTGGACTAAATTTGTGTAATAAAATAATAAAAAGAAGTAAGAAAAATTTTTTAGATGATAAAAAATCGGTTTAACTTGTTTTAAATTAGTTTGATAAAATTCCTATTATTCAGCATTTGCATAAAATCATTATGAGTAATTAATAACCTGGTAACAAATATTTAAAATGAGTTAAAGTTTTAAATTTATTATTTTTTTCCTATGAATGCATAACTAATAATATCAAAATGTGTAAGGTTATATATTAAAATGATTTGTTCAAATAAATTTGTTTCATGATTTTTTTTAATTATTTTTGTTTATTCTTTAAGTGTTATCTATTTTATTATTATGAAATAAAATTTTATTCTTAGAAATAATATTTATCATAATGTGTATTTTGTTAAAATAAAGACAAAGAGTTATAACTTTGATAATACTTATTAATTAAAATTAAAAAAAATCTTATACTTAATGGACAATATTCTCACATAAATATAAAGATAGTGAAATTTAATAATAAAAATTAAATATAAAAAAATTAAATCAATAAATAACAAGAAAAGTTGTATGAAACACGTATATATAAAATTATATTAATATATTTATATATTAAATATAAAAATAATACCAAAATAATTTAGCGGTAAGCACATACATAACACCAAGGTCGGAGTCAACTTTAAACTAAGGGTTAAAAAAAAAATTATTCTAATTTTTTTTCCTATAAATAAAATGAACAAAATAAAATTATATTAATCTTAATAAATATTAATTCTAAGGGAAATCTGAACTGCTATTAATCTTCTTTATCTTCACCATAACATAATAATATTAATAAATTAACATTTAATTGAATGCAAATGTAATATATATATATATATATATATATATAATTTAATTGATACAAGTATAATATTTATATACTTGCTAAAAATTTTAAAATTTAATTATAAAATTGATAAAAGTGTAAAAACTAAATAATAAATTTAAAATTTAAAATATAATAATATATATTCTATTTAGATTAGAAATAACCTGAATCAATTAATAAAAAAATAAAATTTATATAATAAAATTTGTGAAATTTAAAATTTTAAAAAATATAAAAATTTAATAATAAATATATTATTAAAGTGTAAATATAGATAAAATATTATGAGATTTAAGAGATTCATACCAACATGTAAATATTGTATTGGTAGGGAGAGAAAAAGAAGAAAGGTAGTGGAAGGGAATGAAAGTATTAAAATATACGTAAATATTTTATTATTATATTATTATATTTTAGATAATATTTATATATATATTTTATATCTTAAATATATATTAATTTTAATATTATTTATTAAAGATGAGTAATTTTACCTTATATATTTTAAGTCATGGAATAAATGGAATAAGATTAATGGGAGTAAAATATTCTTTTCTCTCCGATCTCTTCTTGCCTGCCGTGAAGATGGAGTGGGAGATGGGGCCCGGCGGCATGCTCGTGCAGAGACGCGAAGCCACTGAGGATAACGGCGCCAACAATACAAACAACCTGATGATGATGATGATGATCACTGTGTCCCATGCTTCTTTCCATCACCACCTCTACTTACCAACCAATTCCACTTTCTGTTAATATCTTCTCTCTCTTTCTCTCAAACACTTCTCAGTCATTGGATTTCACACATTGCACAGTTCCGTGAAGTCTCAGTTGCTTTTGCCATATGCTCAACATTTAACTATATATCATGTTTTCTTTTTGTAATGGACCAGTATTTCCATTCGTGATTGATTGGTTGATGAGAATATAGATTAAATTCACGCCAAAACAAAAAAGATAAAGAGGCGTTTCTATGAAATTAACATGTTCTTTGTTTTAGAATAGGTAATTTTATGAAATCCAAACTAGATGAGTTAGGGAACAAAGGGAATTCACGGTATGAGATTATAGAGTTTAGATTTTGAGAATATGCATGTGCTGACAGAATTTACTCTTGTTTTTGTTTCATTTTTTCCTAATTTTAAATTGTGGTTGTTTCCGATTTAGTAAGTAACTATCCTTGGTTACAGTTGCGGTTGCAGGTTGCTAACTGTTTTTTTAAAAACATGAATTATTTATTTGTTATATGTGTTCTTATCAATATAGACACAGATGATTCCACAGTGACTATACTGTATTTGGAGAAAATAAGAGGACTATATTAATAAACTTGAGAGTTCTGGGACCTGAAGCATATTATATAATTTCTTTTCGTGATATGTTCATAACTGATTAATGTTTTGTCCGGCATTGATTGTTCCTTCTTCTGGAGTATGTTTGAACAAAATAGTGGTGGTCTTAGAAGTTACCGCATACAAGTAGCATATGCCCTCGAAGATGTGTATGATACTCAGCTTAATTAAACACTTATTTAATAAGTTTATTGAAATAAGTTAGACAGAGTTTATGGGAAAGGTTATATTCTGCATAGTCATTTCTGATATAAGTTTTCAATAGGCCAATATTCTGATATAAGCCAATTTGAGATATTGTGCACAATCATCACAAATAAGGCAATTTAGTAAGCCCAATATGTCTGCAGAAGTTTTCAATAAGCTTATATTCTGTTGTCATTGATATGTGTCTTTGTCTTAACTTAGTCTTCAATGGCAGGGGATGTTAAAAAACTGCTTGCAGACAAAACTGGTTTACAGCCTGAAGAGCAACAACTCTTCTTCGGAGGAAAAGAAAAGGACAATGAAGAGAATTTGTACACCGAAGGTGTGATGGACAAATCAAAGCTTTTACTTTTGGAGAGTGCTGCCAGTGAAGAGTGGAAACTTGAGGAAATTAGAAAACACAATGACATGTTAAAGGCTTTTGAAGCTGTTGCTGAAGTCAGAGAAGAGGTGGACAAGCTTGCAGAGAGGGTGAGCTAGTGTTTCCCATATTATTATTTGTTATCGGCACATAATAACAGGACCTGAGAATGAGGATATGCACATTTCATTTGCAGGTATTTGTCTTGGAAGTGGCTGCAGATGGAGGGACCAGGGTTTCTGACAAAGAGTTTTTGATGTGCACGGAGTTGCTTATGAGGCAACTGCTGAAACTGGACGGTATTCAGGCTGAAGGTGAAGCAAAGCTGCAGAGAAAAGCCGAGGTAGAGTATCTCTGTGTTGGAGAAAATTTAACTTTGTGTGTATTAATTATTGAGTTTATTTCCATTTTCACAAATCAAGCATATTGGTATGCCATTTTCAATATGTTGGTTTGGCCCGATATATTTCAACATTTCTATTTAGATAAGTTTTCATTAATGCAATATTGGTGCCAGCATGTAGATCAAAAAGCTGTATTCTTACCCTATCCATGTATATGAGATTTTCGTTTACTGCCACTTTTTTAAGATGACTTTTGATACATTTTCTACCTGGTGTGTGAAACTTCTTGACACGAATTCTCTAAAATCAAAAGTCTCACAAGAAAATTGTGCTGGTATGATATAGTTTTGGTTTCTGCTGTAGTCCTGGAAATATATTGTGAAAATGCCGATGGTTGTTGCTTGTCAAAGTAACAAGACTTTCCTCATCGAGGAGAAAAGCATTTGATGTGGATTGGGGAAGAAAGTGACATTTAGTGATGTTAAAGGATAGTTTTAGGAATGACTGTAATTGCATTCCTGCATGCAACCATTTTAGGTTGAGTTTTATAACCTAAATTTTGATTTTGGTAAAAATAGTGGTTTTAGTTCAACCTTCTCCTCCCTTCAAGCTTATCTGTATAGGGTACTGTAATTGTCTAATCCTTTGTGAATTCTTGCCATATATCATCATAATTTACGAACTTTTATCCATGTTATGTGTGTAGATCACCTAACCATCCTCTACTCTTACAATTCTCACGGTTGTTTTTCTGTAAACTAGATCCAATTACATCATCAATATAATTGTGAAATAATGATTGCATATAATTAGCGGTTGATGCATGTCGAGAGTTTAAACTTAAAATACATTTTTTGTCACTTGATTATATTTATTAAATACTCTTGCAACTATCCCTCTACCCCTTCTTAGCATGGACTGAAAAAATATATTCTTCTGTGCTTAATGCATAGTGGTAAGTGATGTATTTCCCATTTTTATAATCATCCATAATTGCATTTTCTTTGAAGGCCTGAAGATCAATTTTTTCATCCATCAACAGGTGCATCGTGTGCAGAACTTTGTAGATACTTTAGATACTCTGAAGGCAAGAAACTCCAGCTCTTTACCCACCATTGTTAAAACTGTCTCTGTTGGAACCCAGTGGGAGACCTTCGACTCTGGAATGGGTAGCTTGAATCCCCCAACCTCAATGTCATCTTCTACAAATTTAACTCAAGATTGGGAACGGCATGATTAGCTCGGAATTTTCTATGTAATATTAAACTATACGGCATTTACAAAAACAAATTTTTGGACCTTGATTCTTCAAGCAAGGTTGAATTTTTTATAGTTTGCTGAAGTCAAAACTTTGAAATGCAAGATTTGTTTACGGGGAGAATAGTGAATGTTAACAAAGTAGATAAAAAAAAGGTAGATTGGGCAATTTGGTTTTGAAATAAATTAAGTTGTAGAATTTTAAAAAACTAAAATAAAATTCTTAAAATTAACTTTCATCTTTTATACAGTAATTTGTTATGAATAGAGAAAAAATAACATAAGGAGAGATATTCAAGAAATGAATCGTGAGTTAACCACATAAGATGGTGGTGTCAAGTTCTTATACATGATTGGTTCATGATTGGTTCATGATTTGTTTCTTAAATATCTTTCTGTATGTTACTCTCTCAATCTGTAATAAACTAACATCAGAGTCAGTTTTATTTTGGTGACTAATAAATGTCTAATTCGAATAATATAGTTAAAGATGCTCGTAATTTTCATCTGTTGTTTAAGTGACTTGAAAGTTTTATATTATGTAAAAATAAATAAGATATGCAGAATATAAGAAAAAAGATCCACAAATGTATTAAGTATCTTCTTGGTTGCTCCCTCGATCATACTGTGGGAAGATGAAGGTAAAAGATTCAATAAGATTTTTTATTTCATTATTAATATTTAATAATTATTTTGAAAAAAAAAAGATATTCATTAACCATAAAAAAAATGTCAAGATCTAAGTAAAAGAACAAAGGTGAATGAATTGTTTATGGTTAATGAACTTTTGATTCATAATTATATTGGAGATCCATGACACACAATTCTTCCTCCAACCCTTTCTCACACTCTAAGTTGCTCTCAACCACAACACTACATCGGCCCATAACACCTCAACTTCGTCAACTTCCTCCAAAAGCCCACCACTCTGAGCCCAGCATTAAGGAGAATATTAGAATATCTAATATTATATTTATTTTCCCTATTAGATTATATTTTACTATTACCAATTTTGTTATTTCCTTCCTCACTTCAGAGAGCCAATAAGTGTATTCGAATTTATTTTCTATATAAACATTGAAATGAATGAACAAAGGACGAACATTTCCTTGTCCTCAAATTCAGGAAAATGACTTTTTATAAGAATTAAGTTGACTTATCTTTATTTTTATTTTTTTAAGGAAGAATGTGGAAAATGCCAATTTAAAAAAAAAAAAGAGATACTTTCACTTTTCATAGATACTAAACAACCAACTATATTTTCGACATAACTGTGATTAATATTTTAATAAATATTTATGTTATATAATTAATTATAATTTTTTTTACTTTTTATAATAATAAATAAATAAATTTTTATTTTTATTTTTTCATCTAATTCAAAAAATATCTCAATTTTAATTTTTTTTTACTTCTTTAATTTCATCACGACATCCAAATTATGATCCCATAATAATAATGTACGCTTAACATCTTCTCATCACCTGACCTTATTTCATTAAATGTGGGACTCCTCCCAATATTTTTATTTTTTTCCTTTGAGAAAATTTTTGATGTAAAAAATATTATTAGTGTCTATCCCAAACCGATTGAGAAGTGAGGTTTACAAGGTAGTTATATCCTATAATTTCACTTCGTTTTTAATCAATTTTCCCCAACACTTTCTCTCCTTCCTCCACTTCGTTTCAGAGACAAATGAATGGTGTACATGAATTTGCAGAGCAACTGTTTTCATATCTTTTCAGTTTCGAAACCTCCTCTCTACCTATCAATTAAGAAAAGCTGCAGTCCATTTCATTCACTCTTCATCAAATATTTCCAGTGTTTGGTTAGAAAAAAAAAAAAACATGGGATTGGGGTAGGGTAGGTGGAAGACTTATCAAACGGGAACAAAAGAGGCAAACATCACTATTGCTATTTTAAAAAGATGTACTAATTATCAATCACTGAAAGGACAAATGAAATTGCATTCTCATTCAATTTCCGTATGAAACAAACCACTTAACGTGATCCACTTTTCTAACTTTTCTTCATCCTATCTTATCACTTTTCCAAATGCATTTATTAATTTTCTCATAGAAGCTTCACTACACGTAAAAATTGAGAAAATGGATCATTTTTTTTATATCAAAACTCCATTTACTTACTAAGTCATTTATATTTGGAAGTTACTCCTTCCCGAGTCAATGGCTCTGGACGAAGGTACATATCCGTAGTACTATCAGTTTCCAAAGCTTCTGCCATGAAAAATTTTCTATTTTTTTCTACAATAAATTTATGTTATTCTAAAGATTTATGTGCGTGTGCTTTATGAGATTATTATAAGTATTTTTCTTAACTATACATAAATTGATTTTTAACAAATCCTGAACATTTCATAGAAGGAAAATTGACAATTTCTAGTAACTGAAACAATAAAAATTCTGAACCTCCTTGAAGCTCCATCTTAAACTGACAAATCTAACTTTTATACACATTCCAAGACATTATGTGCAAAAAACATATGATCAAGTCTTTGAGGATGGCTAGAGGAACATCAAATCTCAAAACTTGGACTTTTCTTTCGAGACAAAATCAAATTTCTACTTACACCACTCACTGATTCATCACCAAATTTTCTGATCTTAGCATGCATAGATTAACTTTATACAGATGTGTGAGCAAAACACAACTCTAATAGCTAATTTGTTGAGTCATAAGTTTATAGTGACCCCTCTTGCACCATTGACATAAGGTGACACAGCAGTGTTGGCACTGGAGCCATGCCTAGTTGGGTCATATCTTTCTCCATCACCCCACAAGGCATAGGCTTCCTCGCCGTGGACGGCGTCGTCGCCGATCTCCAGCTGGTCGTCGGGCATCCTCAAGGGTATGAACAATCGTATGAAAAGGAGAATGATGGTGGTGGACACCAAGTTCCATCCAATCACAAACGTGGCTGCAACCAATTGCTTCATGAATTGCAAGCCACCACCTCCACCATAGAATGCACCCCTTGAGTTTGTAACTGGCAATAGTAGTCTACATAGGGCTGGTTCTGCAAGTAGACCTGTGAGAAGACCACCCAAAAGCCCAGCCACAGCATGTGTGTGAAACACACCAAGTGTGTCATCCACCTTAACATAATATATTTCACAAGATTATTGTAAGTGCAAACTATACATTTGTTATAAGAAAACTAACAAGAGTTTAACATTTATTGCAGATATACTTCATATCATAAATAATGTTAAAACACTTTATAATCTCTTTCGGATATAGGTTTAACAAACAGTTTTGTAAATTTTTAGAATTAGGTTTAAGTTTAATTCAGATCTTACAAAATCTATTCATAGAAACTAATGAATGGTTTGAGTTTTTTCTTATACACTTTTCACATAGAAACTAATGAATGGTTATGAGATCCTAATGCATGATTCATGAAATGCTTCTCTAAGGAAGAAAAAAAGATTCAAAATGTTATTATCATTAATGTGTAGTTGAAGTTTTGGTGGGATGATAGTGATCTTAGAGGAGTAATTAGGCAACCCTAGATTATGCTTAGATGCACGCCATTATGGTGAATAGAAGGATTCAAGGAATCTATTAAAGCAACCAAGAGAAAAATCCTTTCACAACCTTGTGTTTTTAAGAAGTAAAATTATGCATTTGGCAACTTTTTAGTTGAAAATGGTTAGAATCAAGCTTTTTTTTTCTTCTGATATTAATGAAAATTCACAAACTGGTGCATAAGAAAAATGAAGTTACACCCGAATTCTATGTTAAATGATTTTTCGAGGCAATCCTTTATAACTGTCGACGTCGTGAAAACAAGAGCTTGAAGAAAATTAATAAATATGATGAATGATATTTAAAAGAAAAGCAGAATGAAAGTGAAATAAAAGGAAATAATGAATATAAAGTTTAAGTATTTTATGGAAAATTTGGTGTGACGTGAGAAAATAAACTCTTACCTTTTGTAATAAGGTTGACTTTTTATGCAAAATCATCATGGTGAACCATGGAATGCTTCCAGATAATATTCCCATCACTATAGCAGCCCACGATTGCACAAGCCCTGCAAGTTGTTGTCACACTCATGTTAATTGTCAACAAAAACTGCATATCTACACTCATTTCTTCCTTAAAATGAAAAGAGTTTAACTTATAAGTGAAATCTTTTATACTAAAGTCAATTTAACACAATTCTTATGATAATAAAGTTATGAAGTGAATTTAAGTTGTGTTTTATCATTGTGCATTCATAAAATGTGACTATAAGTTAAGACAGAAAGAAAACTCTCCATTTTGATTTTCACCTGCTATAAGGAATATTCACCATACCTGCTCCTGGTGTGATACATACAAGTCCAGTCATCATGCCCTGCACAGCTCCAATCACCGAAGGTTTCCCAAAGAAAATAACATCCAAAGTGGTCCAAACAAGGAGACTCGTGGCTGCACAAATGTTTGTGTTCAGCACCGCAATTGAAGATGCAAGATTTGCAGCATATGGTGCTCCACCGTTGAACCCTGACCACCCCATCCACAACAACCCTGCACCTGCAAGCATGAGGAGCACATTGTTTGGTGGAAACCTCTCCCTATCACTCTTCAACCTTGGTCCAACCTGCATAATTAATCAATGCTATTAAAAACCAAGTTGCTATACATGATTAAATGAGCATGAGGTTTCTATGGAGGCCAAATTTATGGTCAAACATTAATTAGTTGATGAGTAGGGTAATATGTTCGGAATTTTTTCTTCAGGAAAATATATTTTTTTATCTCAACAACTCTAACAAAATTGACAAAGATTGTTTTTTCAAGATATTAATAATAAAAACTGTTATTTCTTCAGAAAAAAAAAATGAACTTGGCCTAAGAAACAGCATGATCACTGTATATGATGAAATTGGGACTACATGGACTGTTTTTTCTGCAATTTTTATATCGAAGATGAGAGTTTGTGACAAAATAGTGACCATGAATGCAATTTAAAACCTTTGTTAAGAGAGGTAGGTACCCTTTAGACTTTTGAAGCAAATTTTGAGTTATGAAGAAAATGAAAGTAAAGTCTATGTACCCAATAAGCAGCAGTTAAACCAGCGATTCCAGAGGAAAGGTGGATGACATAGCCACCAGAGTAATCTATGACACCCCACTGGTAGAGAAAGCCACCACCCCAAAGACTGAAAGCTCCAACAGTGTAAGAAAAGATTAACCAAAGAGGAACAAAAGCCATCCAAGCCTTGATGTTCATTCTGCCAAGAACAGAGCCAGCCAACAAGATGAGAGTAATAGCAGCAAAAGTGAATTGGAAATAGACGAGTGAGGCCATGGGGTAAAAGGGTTCTTCAGCAGGGGTCTCAACAGTGCCATTATCAAAGTGGTGGGTGGTTTCAATAACTAAGGCTCGTTTTGTGAGGAACTTTTGGCCTAGTGCTGGGGCACCCTTACCCCAGAAGGGCAAAAGTTTTTCCCCAAAAGCCATGCGGTAACACACAAGCACCCAGCATAGGAGAACTGCTGCAAAGGCATAGAGAGCCATGAAAGCTGAGTTCACAGCCCATTTTTTCTTCACTATGCTGGCATAGAGGATCACAAGACCAGGCATGCTTTGAAGACCAACAAGAGTTGCTGCTGTTAACTGCCATGCGTTGTCCCCTTTGTTCAGCCATTCGGGTGCTGCAGGAAGGTGCTCTTGGTAAGCCAAGGGAGTAGTAGTCATGGTTGAAGATTGGTCCAATTCTAGATCAAGTTCTTTCACCCTTCCCAACTCTTATATATCTTTGATCCAATATATGTGTGTGAAATTAAGTCTAGCTTCTCAAAATATGATGAAGAAGTCTGAATCTCTGGTTAGAGAAGTATTCAGATTCAGTATTTTACTGTTTCACATTAAAGATGAGACAAAAAAATTGTGTGAAGAGGTGGAATAAGTATGAATTGTGTGTAACAGACTAGTTTGTTTTTTTGTGGGATGATAGTATGCATATAAAGGTTGATGAGAGTAATTTGAAAAGTGGGATACTCGGTTTGATTGAATCTTTGGAAGGTTCGTGTAAACTGTGTTGGGTTTTCATAAGTGGCTGCAGCAACACACTATAGTTAAAAGGAAAAGTCAAAGTTTCTTAGGCAAACTATGACTTTTAGTTGAAAATGATGGGTTTAGAGTATTGAATAGAAGAGACTGGGGAATGTTACACCCACGTGGTGTGAATGCTTGGAGAACCACTTTCATTGGTCGGTCAAAAGACACGCAGGACTAAACCAACACTTACAACAATTTATAACTTATTTGTTTCTTATCAATGGTTGTTCAAGTGTTTTAATTCAATTACATTTTTCTCTACAAATTTTTTATACTATTATTTCATTTCAACTTCATATTCGATATGCTTTCATACATACAAAATAAAGTAAATGGAAAAATGTAATTATCATTCCATTGAAAAATTAAATTAACACTTATTTAATTAAATAAAAATATTTATTAAATAAATCGAAAGAATATTAAATAAACAAAATTATCCGAATACAGTGGAAAGTTGGGACCAATATTTAAGACGGTTCGAGTAAAACAAAATTTAATGTTGTGAAAGTGAAGAAGATGGGTCGGTAAGGATGTGTACTTTTTAGGACAACAAAGCCTCATAAATATATGTACTTATTTTTTGAAAAACAAATTGAGTTTTTATTTTCAACTTACTATTTAATCTATAAATTATTAACACATGTTTTTTTTTTTTAAATTAAAGTTTTTAAAGTAAAATTTAATCTCTCATTTAAATTTCATCCTTTGATTTAAATTTTTTTACTTTAATAATTTAAAATACTTATTTATACGAGTTTCTTCGTAATTTTTCTTGAAAATAAAAATAAAATGGGAAAATAAATTTTATTTTTTCATTCGGTAAAATTAGTTTATATATAAATTAAAAATAATAAAGATTTAAAACAGACAAAAAGAGACCAAAATAATTATTTTCAAAACTCAATAAGTAAATTAAAAAAATATATAAATAATTTTTTTTTATATAGTTTGGTATGATAAATGGAGATGTGAGAAGTTATCAACTTTGTACGGAACTTTGATAATTATCGACAGGTCAAACTATGGCCACTTTTTTATTACAATTTCTTCAACGAATCACCACAATAAAACGTGAACTCAACATCTTTTTCAAATTTTATTTTATTTTTTAATGGACCAAAAAAAAAGTCCTTAATAATTAAATAAAACAACGAAACTGTTTGATATTTTACTTTCGTTTATTATTAATAAATCATTTAGTAAAAGGATACGGAAAAAAAATTCAACTAACATTAAAAAAAATAGTATATTATGTAGTTGGATCAAACTTATTATTATTAAATTAAAATTTATAATTTTTAATCAGTGTAAAACTTTTATTTAAATATATAACAGTAAAAATATTATCTTTTAGAATAAATTAGTTTAAACATGCAATTAATAATTATTATTATTCACCAGGAGAAAAACCTAATTTCTTTTTAAATGACAAAGGGAGAACCTTCATCTAAATTCCTCACTTCTACCTCAATTAGCCAATGATAAAAAATAATTATAATTAATTTGAATAAAATTATTAACAACTGCTTATGGAAGAGAATAAATTAATATAATAAACTAAACTAATTTTTCATTTAAAATTCACTAATACACCTTAATATTTTTACAGCATAAACCTTAGTTATTTTAAAAACTTTACTATGGAACTTTCTTGTGAACTTAATGGCATGTAAAATTTTCCCCTTAAGGAATATTATAGGGTTTTTAATTGAAAACTTCACGCAAGTTTTTAATTGACTTCTATTATCAGATAAATGATGCAAATCACAGGATTTTTTTTTTTTCAGGTTGTCCATGTTACTAAGGCCTGCATTGTACAAGTTATGGCCCAAATTTGACAGTTGACCTTGTTGGTTACTGGCACAATATCAACCAAAATAAGTTGGATTCAACTTAGTTTTATAATATAATTTAATTAAATATAATTGAACTAGATTATCTTTTTTTTAGTAATTCAGCTCAATCTTAATTAGGTTGAATTGTAAATTAAAGTTATGTTTGATACCAAATTATAGAAAGTAAAAATAATAATAATAATTAATATTATTATTATTGATAAATTTTAAGCTTTGTTTCAATAATGGGTTGAATCTAATAAAAATGAAAACTCATGCGTATGTTTAATCATAAAATTTTTAAAAATAATTTAAGATAAAATTATTTTGATAATTTTTCAATGAATCTTAAGCATAATGTTTTGAGCTAATTTTTTTATGCTTTTGTTTTCTCTAAAACGAGAAACTACACCAAACATGAATTTAAGAAGGTCTAAAAGTTAATGATATTTTTTGTTCCTAAAGAACGAAAAGGTTTAAAAAGGAATTTTTACAAAAATCTAGTTTTAGAAAATTATACTTTTAAAGGAAAAAGAAGTTAAGACACCTTATTAAAATAAGTTACAAATAATTTATAAAATATAAGAATGAATTAGTTATTATTTATAATAAATAATGAAAACTCTCATTAACAGTAAAAGTATACCTATATTTAAGATATATAAAATTTCTAAAATTTATTCTTGCATTTAAAATAATGTTTGAAGAAATTACATAAAAATATTATCAAATCTATTAAAATAATTACTGTCCTTTTTTTATCTAAAAAATTAATATTTACATCTTATTTATTTATATAATGACCGGAGTTTAGATTTAATAATTTTATTAATTAAATTAGATAAAAAGTGATTATAATATCTAATTTATTTCAAAACCAATTTTAAATATAAGATGTGAGAATTATATGTCATATTATATATTATTATATATTATAGTTCAATTTAATTTTTAATCAATGTAAAATTTCTTTTCTTTTTTTTGTTTTCTTCACTTCTCTATCACTCAAAGAATGTGTTCTCTTTCCAATAATTTATATTATTCTATTGGATACACTCAAATAAAATAATAAGACTACAAGAAAAACAACAATAGAAAAACTTTGTTGCTAGATCATCAATATCTTTTTCTAAATTTGATTACTCAAAAAGAAGAAAAACCTCATTATCTATGTAAATGTTAGAATGGAACATGCAGGATCCAACCACTTGACGGTTCTAATTTCATCTCAATGGACCAATCAATCTTAAAACTTAAGCTATTTAGTCAACACCAAAGGTTGTTTATTAATAAATAATCTTCACAGTATGAAAGTCACAGAGAAACAGTTTGTTTGTTATTTTTAAGAAAAAAATATATACATCTGGTACCCATTATTTATCTATGAGGTGCAGAGACAGAAGCTTTGTTTTTCTAGAATGATTAGTTGCACTGAACTTTCTCCATCTTTTAGCATTTCTATGACAAAACAAGTGTAGAA
Organism: Macrotyloma uniflorum; assembly: GCA_016859785.1. Lineage (NCBI taxonomy): Eukaryota > Viridiplantae > Streptophyta > Magnoliopsida > Fabales > Fabaceae > Macrotyloma > Macrotyloma uniflorum. Next base: position 6,001,810 of record BDMB01000008.1, on the reverse strand, counting down.
CTAACACTGGTGTTGAGATGATGATTCTTAGCACCTTGCTATAGTGCCACTATTTAATAGACATACTGTTATTTACTGTTCATATGGTAGAAAGAGACAAGAGGAAAATATATTTGTGTCAGATAAATGTAATAATTGGTTACAATATGCATAATTTCTGACAGGTACCTCAGGATCTCACTTAGAGTTTTTGTCTCATTCATATAGTCAGATCCAAAGTTCTGACTCTTTCCCCTTTCTCCTTAGAATGGTTTTGTGATTTTCTCAACCTGCTGCTGAGATAGGAGGAGGAGGATTGAGAACACAAAGAGAGTGATAGATTGCTATCAACTTCATGGTCCAACATGCTTCCTTGGTCCTCGGCACTGACCCTTGAATTTAGTTTAAGTGACAGATTCAAATCAATGTCAGTATCTGAAGCCTTCCTTTTTAAGCTCTTTTGTTCTACCTGATTTGGAGCCATCTTATTGTTTGGCATGAGCTCTTGTGCACTTGGCTGCATTTGTGTTGATTGATGTAGATCATCTTGGCTCATTTTGATTTGTGTGCATAAGAATTCATTGCTACCGAATGAGAAGAACTTGTGTTTTGGTTCGTGGACTTTACTTGTTGATGGTTCATTAAAACTGGAAGAATCAACTTGGAACATATTATGACTCCAATTGATGTTACTATTGATCCCATGACTCCTCTCAGTCAATCTGCTGCCACAAAGTTCAGCTCCAGTTTCATCTATTGAACTCCTATTCATGCAAGGCCTGTTCACCATGTTTTCATAGATAGCAAATGAAGCATCCCCATATCCATATCTGTAAAAAGAAGAGAGAATGGTATTCAGTTGTGCAATTCTAAATGCATGTTCGAGAGAAATTGTAGTGAAAGTTGGTGGCAGTATATGTGCCTGTATGCTGAACTTTGGCTTGGATTGTAGCCTTGAAGCATGGGAATCTGGCTAAGATTGTAAACATTTCTGTCTCCAGTTTCTACAAGGAGCCTAGGATCACCCAATACTGTCATACATAATCCATATATCATTAGGGAATTCTAAGCATAACAAACCCTAATCGCTTACTGAAGGTTTAGCATTATACCAAAAAAGAAAACCTTATTGTACCTTGATTCGTGTCTACCTTCTTGCTCCTGTACATCTGGCAAAGGAAACAAGGGCAAAAGGAAAAGAATTTAACCAAATTGGTAAAAGAATTAAAAACAAAAAAGGCTCTAAAGAAAAACTTAGCTAGTACTTATATTCTATGATTTTACCTGCAAATGACTCTTGACATGAGCTATACTTAAACCTTTGATATTCATCAACTGAAGAACCAACTTTGGGGTTGCTCCTACACCCAAGAAAGACAAATATATTCTCAGAAAAATTATCAAATATAACACAATTCAAATTAATTGTTGAATTAATTAACCTGGCAAGGGTTAATGATAGATTGAAATCTAGAAATTAAGTCATTATGTGTGTGGAACTCACTCTCTTGTCCTCCAAGTCTTTGAACAGCATGAACAAAGCGAAGATGGAGATCAGGCGTCCAACGTAGCCTAGGCAATTTGGATCTAACATAAGGCCTCACTGTTGTCTTCTTCTCGTTCTCTTCCACAGTGCTGTTGCTTGAGCTTCCTCCATTGTTGTTTTGCTTACTCTCATCTTCATTCCCCTCATCACTTTCTTCACAACCTTCTTCGTTAGAAGGGCTTGTCTTGGAACATTCCGAGCCATGTCTCTCTTCTTCCATCCTCATATCCTTCCACACACTTCCCTCGGAAACTAGATTTTAAGATCACAATCTGAAGCAAGACAGAAGAAACACTTGCCTCTATGTCGCAATATGTTAATTATTGGTTGGAATTGTATAATTCTTGGCAACTCCTATTGTTCATCCTCCACTGTTCTTGGCCAATGAAAAATAGGATTAATCATAGCAGCACCATATGGCCACATAAATCGATGACAAACCATACCTATGACATACCTAGATACTGAAACAGTATAAATCGTAGATTGATCTTCACAAAGAATTTAGAATAGGTTCTCCCTCTTTCTCTCTCTGTGTCTCTTTTTGAGATGAGTAAACGAATAATTTGGTTCTCATATCTTAAGCATGTTGGAGTATTTAATATATGCATGGACATCAAGGAATGGAAGGAATATACTTGATTATTTCATGTGAGGCCAATTTTATCGTTCCAACTTGGATAACAATTTATCTTTTTCTTTTACGTGATAATTAATAAAGTAGTTCATATGAATAAATTATAGCCAGTCATAGCAATTGTTTAGTATTACGTTAGTAGAGCCGTACATAGCATACAGTAGGCAAAACTAAAATATGTTTTCCGAGAAATTTGAAACACGAGTCTGATTCTTCTCATCATAAGAACACTATAGAACTGATACTAAAAAATAAAGAACAATAATACCAAGTAGCTCTCAGGGTTTCACTCCCAAAATTCTGAGGCCACATAGTCCTCCTATAAACTTCCAAGGTGTTAAAAATACCAAATTGATAATATATGAATAATTCTTTTTTCTAACTGAGAATATTATATATATAACATTTTAAAATATTACACATATAATTTTCTTAAAATCTTATTAATGCTTTGCCATGCTTGTTGTGTTTTTGTTACCCAAAGTTGACTCTGAAGTCTGATAATTTGATTGAAGTGTGCCTCTCATCAACCAAGACATTTTAACAGTCAATACTAAACTTTTTCCAAGCGAATAAAGGGTATAATATTTGTTTTTAAGATCACATATATGAAGTAATCCTACTTATATGAGGTAAAACTATTACATGCTATAGATATCTTTATTGGAATATTATTAAGTGAAAATACATGCTTAGAACTAGAATTTTAAGGTTATTTGTTAAACTGAAACAACCTTAATTACACATATTGATTGATATACAATGTGTCGATCTAATTACAACCTGTTTTTGCTACAATCTTATTATTTATTTATACTGTACACATTTATACATCTTCTTAGTCATTATCGATGACTTAATTATAATAACTCAGTATCATGCATGATTCTGTCACATATAAGGTATTTACAGGGATGATAATTAAGTGATATATGAGTGATTATTCATGAGAATTTGGAATGAAAGGAAATATAATGAAGTGGAGACCACCAGAAAGACAATAGTATTGTGAATATGAATTAATTAGCAGCCACATATGAATGAGAGTAATTAAGAAATGTATGAATAGACAGCAGTGAGTAGCAGAGGGAGGGTTTACAATATTTGATTGATTCGTGTGAGAGTGTGAAATGTAATGTGATGCTGTGCTGTCTCTGATGCAGACCCAAACCTCACAAAAAGATTGTTTATATATCAAATATATGCCCTTTCCTCGGGAATCACGGGTCTTGCTCCTCCTGCAACATTATTTCTTTCCTTTCAATTTTTTAATTTCCTTTCTCCTGTTATTTTAATTTTCATTTTCAATGAGAAGGGATAACAAATATGAAGTAAAGTAAACATAGTTCAATCTCAAATTCAGCTTATGTACGTGGGTTTGTTTGATCATGATTATGTATGAACTGCATATTTTGAAAATATGAAGTGTTGAAATTGAGAAGGAAGTGTTGGTGTGTGTATGGCTGATGTTAGGATTCTGTCATTCCTCTTTGGTGGAAAAGAGAATGCATTGTGGTTGGTAATTAAAGGAAGCTTTTTGATTCCTCACTCGTGCGTAACCGTGTGGGCAACTCTGCATGCATGGATGGTGCATGACTCAGATGAACAAAGGCATGGAAAAGGAACTCTTTTCTCATTTTCTATCACTCACGAGCTTCTTGATAATGGTAGGTTTTGCAACCCTAACATCCCAACTTTATTCTCCTTCATTGCACCATCACTCTACCTATTAATTCTCTTTCCCAACTACTCACAACAATTATGTACAAAACATCTAATTTTCTCATTTTCTCATATATATTTCACAAATATTTCAATGGATGAACTTCCAAAGACTACAAAAATAAATGATAGATATGAAAATAAACTATTTTAAAGTTATTTAGAGTAAATTGAATTTTCTATTATATATATAAATGAGAAATGAAACTATGAAATATAAATAACTATATCCTACATTACAAAAAAATAAGTTTAATTATACATAAAATATTTTTTACAGATTTTTTTTTTAAAAAAAATTAATTATCTATTGAATATTTTTTACAAATTTATTTTTATAAAAATTTTTCATAAATTTATTTATAGAAAATTTTTTATAAATTTGTTTGTAAGAAATTTTTTATGGATTTTTTGTAAAAAATTTCCTACTAACCTTTTACCTACAAATTTGTGGTGATGAAAAATTTGTGGGTAAAAGACTAGAAGGAAATTTTTACAAAAAATCCATAGAAAATTTCTTATAAACAAATTCATGAAAAATTTTCTACAAATAAATTTATGAGAAATTTTTTCATAAATAAATTTATGAAAAATTTCCCACAAATAAATTTATAAAAAAATTTCATAAAATTAAATTTATGGAAAATATTCAATGAGTAATTAATTTTTTTTTTACATAAAAAATATTTCATATATAATTAAACTTATTCTTGTAGTAATATTATGAATACACAATATGTTAAAAAGAAGAAGTGCATATTATTTTTAAGTTATGATATGAAGACTATCTAATTTATAATTTTAATAGTTCTTGTATTGTTTAGTAGTTTATCTTATGATCTTAAGTCCATTGCATAGATAGAGTTATTGAATCTAAAATATTGTTTGTTTTGATAAAGTTGTTAATTATTAAAAGAAACATCTCGAATGCAAAGACTTTAAATGGAAAGACTTTAAGAATATTAATGAACTTGGAACTAAAATATCATTCAAAAATATTATATAATTTATAACTTCTTCCATTCCTAACTTATTAACATCATTTAAAATAATATATAATAATTTTACATACTATTTTTATTAATTTTTTTGACTAAATTTTTTATTTCTATATTAATCTTTATTTTATATTGTTAAGTTATGATTTATTTTTTAATTAATAAAAATAAAATGAAAATTAAGAAATAAAAATATTAAGAATGATATGTAAAATTATTAATTTTATGAAGAATAAAAAGTTATTTAAACCATCAAGTGTTGTAGAAACTAAAATAAAAAACCTATATACTTCAAAAATTAAAATTAAAATGTTTAGGAACAAAAATGTTGCATATGTATAAGGATTAGTACTCATTTAACTTTTGATTAATTATCAAATAGTTTGATTATGGTTCAAAAAGCACAATATAATTTTAAATCAATAGGTCTTGGACTTTTGAGAATTTTCAACAAGTTCATTAAAAAAAATAAAATTAATTTCTTAATTTTAAAAAAAATTATAATTAGTTTATAGCTTGAAATCACAATAAAATATTAATTTATGATGGTTTTACTAACTCCAAGATCCAATTGCAAAAATTGTAGAAGATTAAGGACACAATTTTATAAATTATTTAGTTAAAAATTTCCAAAATGGCTGAGAGATCTATTAATGTATTAAACCTAATTTAAAAAATAAATAAATATATATTATTTTAGTATTCATATAATAATTATATAAATTTCTTTATTTGTATTTAGTAATATTCACTTAAGCTAAAGAGTGTAAAATAAAATTTAAAGTAAAACTTATTTATTAGTGAACAATTTAATTTGGAGATATTGTAAAAGTTGTAAGATATATTTAGTGGTAGATCATCAAAGGATGGGTCAAAATTATACTCATATACATCAAGTATGATTTTTTTTTTTTCTAAAGCTGATCCTTTAACCTTTATTTGCAATAAGCCAAAATGAGAAAAATAAATAGATAAAAAAAAAAAAGTTAACAGTTTAATTAAAAATAAAAAATGCTTAGGACTTAAAAAAATACTGTAAGACAAGAGAGAAACAATAATTTATTACAGTAAAATCTTTAGTTATTTGACTATTAATAATTCTTTAAAATGTTTGATATAATAATATTATTATATCAAACATTTAAAAAGCATTTTAATGATAATAAATCTCTAACCCTAATAGTAAATAATTTACTTTTTATCCTTCGTCTTCATTTTTATTTCTTCTAGTATTTTTTTTCTCTGATTTTACTATTTCCCTCTACAATATCATCTCCTTCAATAAAAAATGTTAAAATATATATATATATATATATATATGAATAAAACTTGGTTCTGGAGATTAAAAGCTCATGAGCATTCACCAGGAAAGTTAAAAAATATATGTGTCAACTTCAGTGCACACTTTTCATACTTAATCATAAATTAAATAGCATTATTTGGAAGGATTGTTGACTCATGCAACTACAAAACCAATGAACTTAGTAAAATATATGTAAACTAAATTTAATTTTCCTGTCTAAATAATTGACTACTTATGAGTATGATGGACCACTCAAATAATGTCTTTGCTTTGTAAGAGTATTATATATATATATGATTGCGTCTTCACATATAAATAGTTGAAAATTTACAAAATTGTAACAGAGTTAAAGTAATGCAGATGGTTTAAATATCATTAGAAGTAATAGTAGTAATAATTTGCAGTAAATAATGTAATATGAGGAATTAGATATCTCATACTCAATTTTTGGCTTACAAAATATAAAATTAAATTTATATATATATATATATATATATATATATATAATATAAAGTGGGAATAAATTTTAAGATGAATTAAGTTTGAAGTGCAATTCTGTTAATTTAAAAGTAATTTAAAAGTAAGATATTAATATAAATAAATATAATTATATATATAATAGGTTTATATTTGTATATAAATATAGGATATTCTGGGTATTTATGGTAAAATAAAAATAAATAAAAATGCAGAGTGTATTTAGATAAAAGGGGAGTGTATAGTGGAAGAACCCAATATGTAGAATCTTAATTCTTTTTAAGCCCAATAGGTTTCCTTAAAGCCTAACCTTATTCCAGATTCAAGGTAGCCCAATGTTTCTTCTTCAATAGAAGACTACTTTGTAGATTCTATGATCATAACTTCTTTTTTTTTGTTTAAAAATATTTATTTTTAATATGTTAATTTTTTGTTAGCTCTGAGAGATTGAAAATTCATGTATTTAATTATCTTATAAATATGATATAATCATAAACAGTATTTTATTTTTAGTTTAAGAGAAAAAAGATATATGTAGCATAGAGTTAAGGAAAAAATTTAAATTTTTAAAATTAATTTTAAAATACATATTGTTAAAGTTTAAGAAAAATTAGAATTTTACATTAATTTAAAAAATGGAAAAATTAAATAATATTTAAATAAAAAAAATACACAAATTTTTAATATTAAAATTTTGAATAAAAAATAAAATCATATTTCGTTATATAATTATAATTTATTTTATTGATAAAAATTTCTCAATATTAATACTTTCTTTTGCATTCTTAAGTATGAAGTGAAGTAAAAATAAAAGTGAATATGAAAATATTAAAATGAATAATTAAGAATTTGAAATGTTAAGATAAAAATTAAAATATATTAATAAAAAAATTATGTAAAAGATGTAGAAGTTTATGGTGTTGTTGGATGAAACGAAGTGAAATTTCCTTGCAGATTCAGAGCGACCAGTGGAAATGATTGGGTGTGTATTGTAGTATTAATGAGAGAAGCAAGAATTGTTTTTTATCCATAATATGGTATTATTTGATCACACACATACATGTGAAATAAATACTAAAATTAAAATTTAGGGATGAAAATGTTAAGTATATAAAGAAGCCACGTAATTGCTCCTCCACCCCAAAGTTGTAGGAGACAAGAAGGTCCACGCCATTAACTCATGCATTCTCTTGCGTCACCAACTCATCCCCAACACGACCACAGGCACACCACTCCCATGTCTAAACCAATCTTCCTCGACCCTCCATCGATAACAACGTCATCCAAATAATCAAACATATATAAATATTTACACAAACTTTACCATCCATATTTACTATTCAACGTCACAAATATTTCAACATTTTATATTATTACTACTACAAATTAACTTAAAATATATATTATTATTAAAATATCTCAATCATTCAATCTCCCATAAAATAATATAATAAAAATGTATTTATTAGATAAGATGTCAATTCTTATATTTTAATACTAAGGAAAGAATAATATTGTGAGATTTTTACTAACGATGATAAATCATAACTATATAAATTAATATAATTTTATTTTTTATCTCAAATTTTAAAATTAAAAATTTGTGTATCTTTCTCAGTTATATGTTATTTAACCTTCTTATTTTTATTTATTGTGAAATTTCAACTCACCTTAAATTTTAAGAATCTCTCTTTAAGTGTGAGTTCATTTCACATTGTCATACATTTTTCTTTTAGTGAAAGCATTACAAATTTCTGAGTAATAAACAAATTTATTTTGACTTATACCGTTGTCCTTTAACGAGACACGCTTACTTGAAACTCATATCGAAGAGATTTTCAATATAAGGATCTACCTTAACTTAGGATTTCTCACCTATGAACCTGATTCTAATATTAGTGATAAAATTCATAACAACCACATATCTATTAATTAAAATAGATTACATTCACTAAATTTTATAATTCAGACCACTAACAGAATCTATTACTAAATAGTATTTTAAATAAAAAATATTAATCAAGTATAATTATTTATTTCTAATCATATATTAAATATTATCTGTATTATATTGTATTAGTAACTTGAATATTGAATTATAAGTAACATTTTTATGTGACCAAGAAAGCATTGAAGTATTTAAAGAAGATGCAAAAGATTTGAAGAGTGGAATCGTAAATATCTCTTTTATCATAAACCAATAAAACAATAGAGTATTTAAAAAAGATGCAAAAGACTTACATAATACAATGGTACGTACCTTTTCATTGTGATCTAACAAGATAGTAGAATATTTTAAAATAATACAAAAAAATTTGTGAGAAAACCATTTCAAGATTGATAAATACGTTATCTATTATAAATATAAATGTATATTTATTATCTTACAAGATGATTTTTTTTATACTTGAATTAAGTTTAAAATGATGTGTATATGGAGGCTTACTACTAAGTACAGTCCGTGGCAATGAGACAATGAATGGTGTCCTGTTATGTTTAGTATTTGTCAAAGCCATTAATGATTTGTCTATTTTTATATACTTATGACCAATTATTCTTATTTTTGAGTTTGGTTGGTGATATGTTCAGCAGATCTAGATCTTGTTTATTATAATTATTATTATTATGGTAATATTTGGGAAGATTAAGGGCCATTTTATAGATATATATTCATATAGTTATGCCAATTAGCTTGGCTACAAGCTTATTCTTTCTGTTTCTTTTTCTTTGTATAGAATTAGGTTTAATTTATTGGAGAGAATGAAAAAAAGGTTGTTAATTATAACTCTGGTACATGAGAAAAACTAAAAGACAGTGTCTAAAAGGATAGGATTATTGTTGATTATTGAACATTTGAACTCAAACCTTCCCTATATATAATTATTTTAATTAGGTATAGAAGTTGCATCAATCTTGTCATAACCATAAGGTTTACTATCTATTCAGACGTGTTTGTTATTTTGGTAAACTATTATTTTCAAAGTTAAGCTTTCTCTTATCATTATTATGTTTCAGTTATTTGTCTAGATTATTGTTTTTTTTAAAATTACTATTAAATTTCATTTTTTTTAATACATCCAAACACGCACCAACGAGACATGTTTGGAGAAAATTTTTCTTAAGATTTTTTAAGAGAAAAATAAATAAGAAAAAATAAATAAATTTCTCTAAAATATATATTTTTTAATTTTCCAAGATCATGTTGAATTTTTAATTACATCATATTTAATTACTATTTTTCCACATTTGTAATAATGCTGGAATTTAAAAACTATTAGTAATTGTAAAAATAATAGGAGAGTGATACTGTTTTAAAGTTGTTATTTATTTATTTTAAAATTCGTTTTGGATTAGAACGAACCGTCTTATCTATTTCTGTATATTTTCACCTAACTTTAGACTATTTAATGACATCATAAAAAGCCTTTTCACATTCTTCACAATGATTACAATACTTTTTCATTTTTTAAAGAATAATATCATATAAAAAATTCGGTTAAAATGAGATTAAATTTTATTTATATATTATTATAAAATCGATTAAAAATATAAGATTTAAATTTTATTTATATATTATAATTAAATTTTATTTTTAATAATACGAGATCTCTGGAAAAAAATTGATAAAAAAAATATTACATTTACTCTCTTTTTTTCCTAATAATCCAAACTCGAAAAAGTATAATATAAAAGATTAGCATATACATTATGGATAGAGAATTGAAGATTTATAATGAATTTTTTGAACTCTGCAATCAGGAGTTAAATCAGAATTAGCAAAATGTGGTGTTTGAATTAAACCTGCAGATCTCACAATTGTTAGGTCGCGTTTAATCTTTTTTAGGTCACAATAAGAATATGTTAATCATAAACTTTAAATAGAGATAAATCAAATGAATAAAATACATATAAAATTAAAAATTAAAAATGGAGGTAATTGTATATTTTTTTAAAATAAAAAAAGTGTTCAATGAAATATAAAGAAAAAAGTATAAAACTTCAGATAAAAAAAATTAATAGTGTATTTTAACGTAGAATAATATTATTTTTTATAAAGAATTTAAAATATTTAATTGTAAAATATATTGTTTGGACAATATTTTTAAAAGAAACTATAATTTTAAAAACATGAGAGTGAATTAATTACTTAAAATTGTAGTATTTTAATTTTACATAAAAAAAAATATTAATATTCCTCGTAATAAAATCAGAATTGACACGTAATAATAAAATAAGAAACACATTGATTGGAGGAGAAACATAAAGGATGAGAAGGATCCATTTTCATTCATTAAAACTAAACACGCTTCGTTATTGCAAGTGCGTGATTCTTGCACGGATCATCAACATCATGCTTTTACTCCATCAACTCCTTTTCACACGCGCTTCATCAACGCGTCGCTTTCAAATTTGAATCTTAATTAATTAACTATTTTTTTATATTAATTTATCAGAAAAATATATATGGACAAAATAATAGTTACACAAAGTCACAAACACAATAGTGAAATATTTTGGAGTGAAGATAATGAAAACTGTTTTTTTATACTTAGGTTTTAATCAAATGTAGTAGGATAGAGACTTGTTCATTTTTTTCCCAATAAAAGTATAAATAATTAACTACTAATATCATATTATTCTTTTTGTTTTATTGTTTAAGTCATAAATATCTTAGGTTATTTTATTTTTCTTGAAAAAGTCTACAGATATTTTTCTGTATAAATGATTGTTTTGACCTAAGAATTTCAAACAAGATATTTTTAGAGGGATTAGGATTATGTTTGAATTAGTTAATTTACTTTTTACTTTGATGTTTTTAAGAGAATTAATACATTTTCTTATAATGAATATATGATTATTATTATAATATAATGTAAGATGTGGAGGAAATGGCATGGCATGACATAAAAATTAATTGTAGGTCCATTTTAATTGGTCCCTCCTAAGAATTATTTGTGCAGAGACACGCAAGAAGAAGACGAGATACCAAACTTTTTTATTTCTTTAGTTTACTATTCGAAGAAGATAGTACGGGAAAAGGACACACAAACACACATTTAATCACCACTTCATTTTTCTTCGTTAACAATATATATATTTTTATCAAGAAATTGATGAATTTTAAATGTGTCCAACTTTAAATTCAGATTTAATTTCATAATTGATTTCAAGTATAAAACTTTGGACCATGTTAGATCCGTATATTAAAAATGTAATCTCAAGTAGAATAATATGATATATATAGTTTTGTGAAAAAATATATTAACTTCTAAAAAATATTAAAAAGTAAACATTTTAATTTTTTTGTGTGAAAAATATGATAATAAAACCACATTGTTTTTACCTAGATATATTGAGAAAAAAATTAAATATTTATTTAATATTTAATAAATATATTTAGATTTTTGTTGATTTAATAAATATATTTAATAAGAAAAGTATTAGATTAGATTGCATTACATCGAAAGTGGCTCTTGGTGGAGCTATATTCTCATGAAAAGTGGGAAAAATTCGCATTCTGAGAAGAAAACGAGATTCGCACGAAGCAGAGAACGGGAGTGGCCGTTTCAACGGCCAGCTCCAGGTCAGCATCGACACCCTGTTATCCACCACCACCACTACCACCGCCGTTACCACCGTTCAGCGGAAAAAATAATGAAGTGAAAAATAGAACACACGAACAAACCCTGGAATCTCTGTACCAGAAAAAAATAGAGAGAAGCCTTTATTTATTTATTTATTTATTTTGAATTTGAATAAATAAATATTCGCGAACCCGATTTTGTTCTCTTGACAGCTTCAATTGTTCTCAACTCCGAAAGCTCCACCGTTGAAAAACGGAAGATGCAGCACAACATCTTCACCTCCATTCGTAGCATGAAAATCATGGAAGGTTGTAAGGGCACGCAGGTCCACGCGCTCAAACCCTCCGCCGCCGATCGAACCACCGCAGACTCTGCCGGCGGCGTCAGTGCGGCTGATAAACAGCTGCACACTTCGCTCGACCATTCCAAAACCCCAACCGGTCGAACCAAACCGGTCTCGACTACAGCTCCGAGACACGACGCCGTTTTAGAGACTCTTCTCCCGTGCGGGCTTCCCGCTTCGGAGCTTCTGGAACCTTCGATTGAGGCTTCCTTGAAGCCTTTGGACTTTGTGGAAACCCTCGCCCGCGTTCATCGCAGGGCTGAGAGTAGCTCGGAGCTCGAAAAATCCGAGGTTTATTTGGAGCAATGCGCGGTGTTGCGTGGCCTGCCGGATCCGAAGCTGTTCCGAAGGGGTCTTCGTGAGGCTCGGCAGCACGCGGCGGAGGTGCACGCGAAGGTTGTACTGGCTTCGTGGTTGAGGTATGAGCGGAGAGAGGATGAGCTTGTTGGATCGAATTCGATGGATTGCTGTGGAAGAAACCTTGAGTGTCCCAAGGCTAGTTTGGTCCCCGGGTATGATCATGAATCAGTGTTTGATCGTTGTTCGTGTTTTCGTAGAGAGATAGTTAGTGATTGTGTTGTTCATAAACAGGAATGTGAACGAGAATGCTCCACTTCGAGTGAATATGTTGATGCTAGTGGTGATCATGATTATGATGATGATGCTGATGATAATGATGTGCTTTTTTGCATTGGTGATAGTGAAATTAGTTGTAGGAGGTACTCTATGGCTGCACTTTCGAGGCCGTTTGAGACAATGTTGTGTGGTGGATTTGTTGAGTGTAGGAGGGAGAAGATAAATTTTTCTATGAATTCTGTTTCTGTTAAGGCAATGATGGCTGTTGAGGTTTTTAGTAGAACCAAGAGACTTAGTCAGTTCCCTCCCAATGTTATTCTCGAGATGCTTTCTTTTGCGAACAAGTTTTGTTGTGAGGAGATGAAGCATGCTTGTGACACGCATTTGGCTTCTCTGGTTTTGGACATGGATGATGCAGTGTTGCTGATTGAGTACGGACTCGAAGAGACTGCGCATCTGCTGGTGGCAGCTTGCTTGCAGGTGTTCCTGAGGGAGCTTCCTGGTTCGTTGCAGCGATGGAGTGTTATGAAGTTGTTTTGTAGTCCAGAGGGTAGGGATAGATTGGCCCTTGCGGGCCACATGTCATTTGTGTTGTATTATTTTTTGAGTCAGGTTGCGATGGAGGAAGAAATGAGGTCTAACATGACAGTAATGCTCTTGGAAAGATTGGGAGAGTGTGCGGTGGAGGGTTGGCAGAAGCAGCTTGCTTATCACCAATTGGGAGTTGTTATGTTTGAGAGAAAGGAATACAAAGATGCACGGCATTGGTTTGAGGCTGCTGTTGAAGCAGGACATGTTTATTCTTTAGTGGGTGTTGCAAGGGCCAAATGTAAGCTTGGTGACATGTCTTCAGCATATAAGATGATAAACTCCCTTACAGAAAATTATAAACCAGTTGGTTGGATGTATCAGGAGAGGTCTTTGTATTGCACTGGGAAGGAGAAAATGGTGGACTTGGCTTCTGCAACTGAATTGGATCCAACTCTTTCATTTCCGTACAAATACAAGGCTGTTTCTTTGCTGGAGGAGAATAAGATTGGAGCTGCCATTTCTGAAATTGATAAAATAATTGGTTTCAAGGTTTCTCCGGACTGCCTTGAGTTGAGAGCTTGGTTTTTGATTGCTATGAAGGATTATGAAGGAGCCCTCAGGGATGTCAGGGCAATTTTGACTTTGGATCCAAATTATATGATGTTCTATGGGAATATGCATGGTGGTCACTTGGTAGAACTCCTGCGCCCTGTTGCTCAGCAGTGGAGCCAGGCTGATTGCTGGATGCAATTGTACGACAGATGGTCTTCTGTCGATGATATTGGTTCTTTGGCTGTTGTACACAAAATGTTGGAAAATGACCCTGGGAAAAGTATCTTACGCTTTCGGCAATCACTCCTTCTATTACGGTAAGAATAGCCTTACATCAATTCAAGTATAATGTTTCTAACCTTGTAAGTTGTTTTCCATAAAAAAAATTCTCTAAATGGATTATTTTCTGTTGGCCGTTTTGTAGCTCTCTTTGTTATTAGCAAGGGTGATTCATTTCTAAATATAGCTATATCTGTTTCTGTAATTCATTTTCAGTTAAAACTGAATTGAATCATGAACATATTTCTGCTAGATTAGTTTGTTATGATGACTTGTGACCTTGTAGAATATTAAAATTGGAGGAAATTGTAGCATGGTCATGGTCATCCACGAAACTAGAAAAGTAACAAATACTGTAGGGCTTACTTTCAGCTTGCATGATCCAGTTGATGCTATCGTTTGTGTGGATTGAGTTGCGCCCTGTTCTTCTATATTCTTTATAGTTCATGTGAGCATTAAGAATGAAGAATTTTATTGCATAAAGTGGGAAAAAGTGGAAAAATGAAACCAGTTCTGTTTTCTGTTTATGTAAAATGAGAGGTTAGCAGGGACGAATTCTCAATCCAAGAGCACTTAAAAAGTCATGGTATTTCCTATTCCCTTTACTCCGTACTAGGTTGTGGCATCTCCATTTTCCCAAGCCAGATATCTCTCCTCCGTTAAAAGATTTAGAATCAATAGCAAGCCCTTCTGGAAATACTTAAACATCCCTCATACTAAGAAACTGCCTTCCGGAACCTTTAATCCACAGCATGAACAATGCAGTATAGGCAGAAATTACAGAATTGGTGGTTAATAGAAAGTTATATAATAATTTACTGTTGGAAATTATGTACAGGGCTGAGTTTCAAAATTGAGATGTTTCCTTCCCTTGTTTAAATGGTTGTAAGTTTTGATCCAAGCAATGATCTTTGTGTTGTGTTATTGTATCCTACTGCACTTTCGACCAGTGAGATGAATCATGAATGGATGCTGATATCTCCTTATCTCTTTTTCAAGGCTAGTCAGATGATTACAGTGTCTAGTTTTTCACTAGTTTTTTAGTTTTAAGTATCTACAACAAATAAGGCATGCTGTGCATTAAGCTCTTTCTAAATTTTGCTTGTTAATCACATAGGTTATTTGGTTAGTGTTTCAGTCCTCTATTATTTTTACTGCTTCAGCATGATCCTGTCCGTTGTAGGCATTGATGCTTCTTAATCTTGCAGGTTAAATTCTCAGAAGGCAGCCATGCGCAGTTTGCGTCTAGCCAGAAATCATTCATGTTCAGCACATGAAAGGCTTGTCTATGAAGGATGGATATTGTATGACACTGGTTATCGTGAAGAAGCATTGGCAAAAGCTGAGGAGTCCATTTCTATTCAAAGGTCATTTGAAGCTTTCTTTCTCAAAGCTTATGCCTTAGCTGACTCAAGTCTTGATTCAGAGTCTTCAAAGTATGTGATCAGTCTCTTGGAGGAAGCTCTTAGATGCCCCTCAGATGGTCTTCGTAAAGGACAAGTGAGTGTTATACTTTTTTTCAGATTAAACATATTTTACTGGATTTTAGAGCTGAAACAATGAATTTATTTAAGTCATTCTTGTACATTGTAGGCCCTGAATAATTTAGGGAGTGTATATGTAGATTGCGGCAAATTGGACCATGCTGCCGACTGCTACAAGCATGCACTTAACATCAAGCATACACGAGCACATCAAGGGTTGGCACGTGTATATCATCTTAAAGAACAGCACAAAGCTGCATATGATGAGATGACAAATCTAATAGCAAAGGCCAGGAATAATGCATCTGCGTATGAGAAACGTTCAGAATATTGTGATCGTGACATGGCAAAGAGTGATCTTAGTTTGGCAACACAGTTGGATCCCCTAAGGACTTATCCTTACAGATATAGGGCAGCAGGTAATATTCATACATCTAGTTATATTTTTCTCTATCTTGTCTTTATTTCTTTTGTAGGTGTGCGGTTAGATAGGACTATAGTAGCGGACTTTGTTGTGATTGTTATGCATTTTTGTATTTCCAACATTTGTTTTGGCTGAAGTGGATCCTTGCTTGCTATAGCTATTTTGGTTTTGGCATTGAGTGGATGTTAGAGATGCTGTAATCTTTCATTGTGTTTTTTAACCTGCAATTTTCCTTTATGCTGGGTTTTAGTACCACATGATCAATTGAAGAAATAATATGTTAGGGACTTTGGGAGATCTAGTTTTGATGAAATATTGTGTTGGTTATGTTATCTGATTAGGACATCCATTCTGCATAAGCTATAACTTCCAACACAGACATAGTGGGAACTTCGTTTTGACTGTAAGCCATTATTATATTTCAAACATTTTCATGGCTGATGCAAATACCTGTCAGTTATAATGGTGTTTTGGCATGGAGTGGATTTTAGAGATTCTGCAATCTTTCATTATGTACTAAACATCACTTTTCCTTTATGCTGGATTCTAGAACCACAAGATCAATTGAAATGATTGTGGGAATTTCATTTTGGGGAAACATTATGGTTTGGATATGTTAAATGATTAGGACATCAATGGATGATCGTAACTTATCTAGTTCTGACATGGAGTTTCTTTCTCAGTTTTAATGGATGATCACAAGGAAGATGAAGCAATAGCAGAGCTTTCAAGGGCCATTGATTTTAAGCCAGATTTGCAGCTGTTACATCTTCGAGCAGCATTTCATGATTCAATGGGTGATTATATTTCTACTGTCCGAGACTGTGAAGCGGCCCTTTGTCTTGATCCTAGCCATGCTGAAACGTTAGAACTTTGTAATAAAGCACGGGAGCGAATTAATGAACAAAAGTGAGATAATCAGAAACCAAATGATCAGGTGTGGGTGTTCTCGGTGTGTTACTTATGGTGACAAGCCTATTCTTGCCAACCTGTACTTTGTTAGACCTCACGACCCAGTAATCATCAGTGCTATTTATCTGTTGGATTTTGTCTCCAGAAACAGTTCGTATCTTTTAGGCTAACCTTCTGGATACTGAATTACAAAAGTGAAAGGGTAAGTTAGAAATATCATTTGGATTGAAACTGAAGGGGAAGTGGAGGAAGATAGCTTGTAAATATATGTAATGAATTATGGCTTTGCCAGCTTATGGTTCCGGTAGTGCCGATGCCACTGCTGTTTCCAATCACACAACACCGGCCAGGATGATCATAAGTTACCACATTTTTAGAAAAACTTGTACATGAAAGACAGTTTGTTATGCAACAGATTTTAGCATGTTTGGATTACCGGCGTGGAGCTTCGAAAATTACTTTTGAAGCAAAAGATACACATGTTATTCTTTTGCAAAATTTTGGAACGGTACTCCAAACGAAGGCTTGGATATTACCACAAATTTTTTGGCTGAGCAATCGCCAATTCACATTGTGTTGTTTTTTCAGTTCTCTCTGTTGTACAAACACAATTTTAACTGTACTGTGATGAGTTCTCTTTGGAGAACCATACCCATACCAGCTATGGGAGTTTTCATCTATTCAATTCGTCTATATTTTTCTTTTTACCCCCACCCCTACACACTCTAAATGACTCTTTTGTTGATTATTTAAATTTACTTAAACATATACCTACCGTGTGATATCTTTATCGAAAAGTTTAAACACAGCCATGTCAATTCAGCTGATGCTGTATACTCGACACAATTTCTTCTTCATTTATCGCTGCGTATATAACACACCCATGTCAATTAAAATATCTGCCTTCTTGTTTCTCTCCAACATGGAAGGGGCTTATCAACTCATCCGTGACCATTTTAAAGCAGAACTTTCTTTAATGATTTTCACGAGATATCCATATTTTCAACTGATATTTTTATTCCACTCAACTGACTGTATGTCATGTTCTCTCTAATCAAGATTTTAATGAACCTTTTGCCAATTAATTAGTTATTTCTGATAGTCTTTCCGGTCACAGAATCTCCCTACACGGAGGAAGGAGAAAAAAAAAATCTGGAAGCCATGGATTCAAAGCGACTGAGAAAGTTAAACTTTAATGCACCTCTTTTGTCAACAAAGCGTTTTGGTTTTTCAGGTGTTGCAGATACATCTTGCTCCTCAAGCTCAGTTGGCAGTGTAGTACCAAACACAAGTGTTCCATTTTCATGGGAACAAGCCCCAGGGAAACCAAAAACCATGGAGAGGAGTGAGGGCATCTATGATGGAGACATAGACACCCCGCGGCTAAGACCACCTCCTTGCCTTTGGCATCCACTAAAAGAAAGAGCTAAATCTGAAGTATGTGATGGTGTTCTTGCATTTGATCAAGATGACGGTTGTGATGGTGACAATGACAACAAGAAGAATGATGCTTTGTCGGATGCAATGGATTTTTTGTCTCTCTCAGATACATTAGACATTATGCAACAATCAGAGACAGCTCACAATAAAAGCAATGATGGGTTGAGATTAAAGCTTGGAGAGTCTAATGGTTGTCAATCTCCAACCTATATGATCAACCGTTTTCTCCCTGATGCCAATGCATTGGCTGCATCATCTGATGCACATATTTCCAATGATTTCAAAGTTTTCGATACTTTTAGTCATGAGGGTTATATCAAAGGTTCCACTGGGCACTCATATGCTTCTTCCCCAAAAGGCTGTGGCCTGGAATTTCTCTTCTCTTGGCTTATGAAGTATAAGCTTTGTGCTATAAAGAGCCCTGTCCTACCATCATCTACAAATGTGCAGAAGCATCGTCACTGTTCAAAACATAAGAAACATCATTTTTCACAGGCCCTGCCAAATGTGAAAGAAGATATTCGAAGAATACAATGATTTGCTACATTATATTTGGTAACCAATATCTTTTGTTCATTTTTATTTCATACACAATCTTTTTGTTCTCTTTTACGTACCTGCTTAAACAATATGCTCATGTTGTATGCCAATGCTTAATCAGTTCAATTGGAGTGTAACAAAAACTCTCCCATTTGGGCCAGTTGCTTCTTTTCTAGAAAACCAGTAATATGTACTCAATTCATTTCATGTAGTGTGATTCAGAATTGTAGAGAAGATGTAGAATTAGACCAAAAATGTCACAGCTATTTTATTACTATTTGATTTTAATAATTATATAATTAATCTTGAAGATATAAAATTATAATTTAACTATTAAACAGATAAAATTTACTTTTTTATATAATTTAATTTCTCTATTATTTATTTGTTTATATATATATATATATTATAGTTATTTGATATTCTAATCAAAATTGATTATTTTCAAATTAGTTACTGTATAAGTATAAAAGTTATGTTATTCGATCAATAGAAACATTTTATGCGCCCAAAATATGTAAAAAATAATTTTGGGAAAACATAATGAAAAGATATTAAAATGGATCAAATGGTCTCCGAAAGTGTATGACCCAACTAGTATTATTTTATTTTTTTAAGCCTGACAACTTATTTTAGTGAATATAACTAGTGTGTGTTTAGTTTAAGTTATTCTAAAATAATAATCACATATTTTTTTAACTTCGGGAAATATTTTTTTAAAATATATTTATTTCCCAAAGCACCTATATTACTAATGTTATTGTTTTGTTGGCTTCATAGTTTGGTATATATATAGAATCACATAAATTATATATGAAAATTTTTGTAAGAATGATGTCTCTTTTTGATAAATAAATATGAATAATTAATTATATTATTATTACTATTTGATTTTAATAATTATATAATTAATCTTGAAGATATAAAATTATAATTTAACTATAAACAGATAAAATTTACTTTTTTATATAATTTAATTTCTCTATTATTTATTTGTTTATATATATATATATATTATAGTTATTTGATATTCTAATCAAAATTGATTATTTTCAAATTAGTTACTGTATAAGTATAAAAGTTATGTTATTGATTAAATAAACATATAAAAATATTTTCTTAAACGTGAAAGTTAGAAAGCTAATGTTATTGTACAAATTTCTACAACGTCAAGTGTATATTAAATGGCCTTAACATCTATCAAATCACTTACCACTTCTATCTCATCTTCAAACAATGACAAAAAAAGTCTTCAAAGCAACAAAACTTTAGAAGAAGACTTTTTTAAAACCAATAGAAGTAATTAAAAAATTAGAGAAATTTACAAGCTCATGCACAGTTATGTTTAACTTAAAATAAAAACTGAACCTAATGATTTCTTCCCCTTATAACATAACATGGTAATGGATTAAGCAAAGCAAATCATATATCACCAAAAACAAAAATGTATTGTTTTTTCTTTGTTATTATTACAAAGAAATGAAAGAATTACACAATAACTAAGCATATAATTTGATAAATACACCAGTCTAAAATGCTACAACATGATTATTTGCTATCTACCAGCATCTATGGACTTGGTACTCATGCTAATGGAGGACAAATACCCTGATGTCTGAAGAGTTCTCAAAGATGACGTGATATCTAAGAAACCTGAGTTCATTCTGCTGCTGCTATTAGAACCACCATGTCCCCAATCAGCAATATCAGGAAGAGGGTCATCAAAGTTTAGGTACCTTGTAACTTGTTTCATGGTAGGTCTATGATCTGCTCTATGTTGAGTGCATAGTAAACCCAACTTGAGAACCAACTCAACTTCTTCCTCATCATAAACTGAATCCAGCTTAGGATCAACCACCTCAAGAATTTGACCCAAATGGTAATTCTCAATCACCCATTCCACCAAGAAAAACTGATCTGAATCAAGAGGTCTCTTACCTGTGACCACTTCAAGGAGCACAACCCCAAATGCATACACATCAGTTCTTGTAGAAGCCTTTCCTGTGCGAGTTAACTCTGGTGCGATGTAGCCAATAGTGCCAACCACATTGGTTGTGTGTGATACTTGACCATGGTTATAGAGCCTTGCAAGTCCAAAGTCACCTAAACGTGCACTCAAGTTCCCATCGATCAAAATATTGCTAGTTTTCACATCTCTATGGATCACCACTTGCTCCCACTCTTCATGCAAGTACAATAGTCCAGCACTGATGTCTTTGAGAATGTTGAATCTTTGCCCCCAGTTCAAAACAAAGCTGCTATTGGGGTTATATAGGACACAGTCAAGGCTTCCATTTGGAATGAAATCATAGACTAGAAGGAGATCATTCTTTTTCTTGCACCACCCTTGAAGGTTCACCAAATTCTTGTGCCTCAACCTTCCCAAGCTTTCAATCTCAGCTGCAAATTCCCTCATTCCATGGAAAGGGCTCCTCACAATCCTCTTAACAGCAACTTCGGTTCCTGTAGTGGGTATGACACCTTTGTACACAGCACCAAAGCCACCAATTCCAATGAGTTGGCTCTCTATGAACCCTTTTGTGGCTAGGTGAAGATCTTTGTATCTAAACCTGTGAGGACAATCCATCTCCCAGTCCTCAAGAACCTCAAAATTCGTGTATCTCTTATAACATGTCAGAAGAATTAGAAGACACAAAAGGCTCAAAGTCAAACCAGACAAGATGCCAATTGCAACCTTGACCCAAGGAAATGAGGATGGACCTTCCTCCTTGGGTGGTGGCTTTGGAAGATTAGAAGTGTTCAGTAAAGGGGCAACACCGTTCACTGTAAAACTCGACCCTAGAAGATAATGAGAACTTGTTTCCAGGCCTGTTGATGCTGAGAAACCAACAAACATGTTTTCCTTCATAACATTGTAAAGGTCAATGTTATAATTCTTAATAAGTGGTGTGCTGGGCCTTGATAATGGAAAAGGGGCTATTGTTACATTCAGAGTTCTCTTTTCACCATTATAATCTATCCAAGCTTGGACAGCATCAACCTTGGCCATTCTAAAATCTTCCTTTACATTATCAGTCCCTTCTTCAATGTATGCAGCTGGTTCAGTAATCTTTGAGCCCATGCCATTTACATTGACCCCAACATGGTTCCCTTCAGAGTCCGAGTCACCTTTGTAACCATTTACTGTGTCAAACTCAACTGCAAAGATGTGATTTGAGTCACTCCCATCACTGGTCCTGTTAAAAAGACCAAGATAATGGCCAGCCTCAGCCCCATGAAACTCTGTTGAGGGTGCTATTGTGAAGGCAAGGCCAAAGCCCCCAGAGCCAGAACTAGGGGATACAATTGAGAAAACAAAGTAGGTGCTGAAGGAACAAGCATAGGGTTGAAGAGGGTCTGTTTTGTTAAGCATTTGGAAGGGTGTTTTATAGAATGCATGGCCTACAATATTGGTTGATCTGTTGGTGAGTCTAAGTAAACGGCTAGTTTTGATGATGGAAGATCCATCAAGGTCGAGTTCACTGTTCTCATCAAATCCTTCAAAGATCAAAGCCTGGGAGGAGAGAACTTGGTGTAAGGAAAAGAGAAAAAATAGGAGGAAGAGAAGAAGAGTGTGAGAAGCCATTGCCAGTGCTAAGAGATATTGGCAATATTGGTTGATAGCAAGAGATTCAATTGTGGGGGCCTTTATTTAAGTATTGAATGGGTCAGAGCCAAGAGAACATGCAGGGAAAGTCTTCTATGTTATCATCTTGTAACATGTCAATGTAGGAGTGAAAAGCAATGCAGATGACAAAGTATTTTTTCAAAATTATATTTTTTCATATTTCGTTTTACAAAACTTAGATGCAGATTTTTTTTTCAGTTGGGTTTTCTTTAATAAAAATATTTTTATTTTAATAATTTATGTTAATCAAATGTAAATCTTTAGTACCCACATTAGTGAAGGCAAACTCAAATTTTAGGCACTGTTTTTAGAATATATATATATATATATGTAGCTTTGGAGATCGTCTTCCTCCATTAAGACCATGATTTGAGCTCCATCACACACCAAAGCTTTCTTCCTTCTACTATTTGGATAATGGCGGCTTTTTCCCATTGAACTTTTGAGTCTTATGTTGTGTGACATATAAACATCAAATTAAGAATGCGTGAAGTTAATGATCAACGTAGGAGTTTTAGACATGTCATATGACAAGACTAAACTGATAACTTTGATGTATACAAACCAATTTTAAGAAGTTTTTATACATACGAATCAAATTGAAATTTTTTAAAAGGTATATCAACTAAATCACGTGTTTACCCTAAACAGTAAAAGAGATTCAAATTGCATTATTCCCTATTCCACTTTTGTCATAAAGGGTAGCATACAGTTACCATGTCAAAATATAAATACAAAGTATTAGCAAAATTTTCTTTAATATACTCTTTCTTAATATATTTTATTACTCTTTAAAATTAATTTAAAATTATAAAATTATGAATAAGACTACATTATTGTTAAAAAAAATCTTATATTAATTAAAAATAAAACTTAATTATAATATATAAGTAAGAAAATAAGGAATAAACATCATCTCTTAAATAGGTTTTGAGATCATGATTAATAATATTATTAAGTCGAGATTGAATTACTTGTTAATATAATTAATCCTAATTGATAGGTTGTTAGACCTAGACCATGAGTTTAGATTAGATCATCTGTTGATAAATTATAATTTCTTTTTTATAATTTGAGAAATCCTGATTGTTAATAAGATTGTTAATGGATAATTACGTAAAACTCAAATTATTAACGGCACATATTCAAGTTGAAAATATCTTTTTGACATAAAAGAGAATCTTCTAAAAATCTCACATTAACTTAAAATAAGACTTAATTATAATATAAAAATAAAAGTAAATTTTATATTCTAAACGAATTAATTAAGTCTGAAATTATTTTTTATATACTCGTTAACATATAATAACCATAAAGAAATATTAGCATAGTATTTTTCTGTTATTTTTTTATGAGTGTATTTTTATCTAGAATATTAAGACTAGTATAAATGCAACACAATTTTGAATTAGTTGAATGCCGACATTCCAATGTCTTTGGATGGAAGTGAAGTTTTGGTCCTTCGAAGGCAATTTAATAGCGTTTTTGGCGATAGAAATGGGTTTGAAATTTCTGAAATTATGACCCACCATTTGAATATGATGAAGCTCATCACAGAGAAGAGATAATGATAAGAGATTTGGTATTAAGTCTTTGGCAAGTTGATTTGTTTTACGTAATGGAATAAGACCGCAAGTTGCAGGAACCTTATTTCTTTTGGTTTGTTGTGGCTTTGAAATAGCCAAGTGAAGAATCCTTCTATTCAATTATTTGCAGTTTCACATTAATGGACCACACCAGAAAATGATATCTAGGACCCAAACACCACCCATCATCCACCATTTTTTTCCTTTCATGCTAATTTTCACTACTTGAATTGACAACAACATTTTCTGAGAAAACGAAGAGAAGGTTACCAAATGAAAAAAAAGAGAAGTATGAAAACTATTCAACTTGTTTTGGGAAGACCACCACTGTTTAGAAGATTATTTGCATCTCCAATACAGAAGTTTTTAAGGGTCTGAAGTTTTTAAGGGTCTGAAATTTAATACACTGGTCTTATACAGAAATTTCGTTGAATCATGCTGATATCATATCGTTAAAGAGTCTAGAATTGAGAACTGATAAATTTTCAACATCAACAATCATATTTTGTAATTAACACTGATTTTAGAGATAAATTAACTGTCTAAATATTCAAGACTTTACCATTAAGACAAAGCTTATAAGAATTATTTGAAAATCATGTGACATAACAAGATCATTTAAAGTTGGAGCTGATATCTTGAATATACAGCTAAAATAACTTTTCCAAACATGTTCTTGAGTAGGTTGCGTGGAATCAATGGGAGAAGAAGGATTCGAATTCATTAATTATAATCAGAAAGCAAAAAGATTAACAGTGTCCCACGAATTTGGGAGTTTCTTGATGAATTTCTTGTAGAGTCGTGTATCTTGGAGGATTGATGCTTCATTCATTTTCCAAGTTATTGAAAATGAGAGAGAGAATGTTGGTGGAATATAAGGTTATGTTTAATTCAAAAGATGGGAAGGGAAGGGTTTTGAGAGAGGAAAGAAGACAGTTTTTTTTTTCTTTTTTCAAATAGGTTTTAAAGAAGATTATATTTTATCATTATATTTTATTTAAATTCTAATTGGAATATATGCTTAAATATATTTACATTTAATGCATTATTTTTATTTATCACTAAATAAAATTATATTTTCCAAAAAAATAAGTTTATGAATAATACTTCCATTAATAAAAAATATAATTTTTTTCATAAATTTTTTATTATTATAAAAGATTAATGAAAAATTATTTTTCACAAAAAATTTATAAAAAAATTTTTACAAATAAAATTTTAAGAATTTATGAAAAAAATTTTGATAAACAAATTTATAAAATTTTTTCATAAAAATAAATTTATAAAAAAAATATTTAATGAATAATTAATTTTTTTTCTTAAAAAAAAATTATAAAAAATATTTTTAGTATCTGAAAAATTTTAATTTTTTTGTAATCAATTGCATGTATATTTTTGTTATTATTAATAACAACAATTAGAATTAATTTTTATTATTATCATAGTTTTTTTCTCAAATATAAAACATGTATGTGAGAAGAAGAAAAAAAAAAAAGTTGATAATTAATTCATCAATCCATTGCTTGCACCTGATCAGAATTTCTCAACTACTCATTTATTGTGTTTGTCATTTCTCTTTCAAAGAGAAATTGTGAGAATGTTGATTGAGAAATGAACTTCACCAAAATCAACAATCAAATTAATATTTTTCAATCACGTGTTTTCTTTGAATATATGTTATTATTCATGTGAGTTGTTAATAAATCAAATTCATTAGCTTTCGGTCAAAAAAATCTACAAAGCCCTTTTCACGATCATTAATTAACAAACATAATTAATTAATTAATTATGATTTATATTAAAGAAAAAGACCAACTTCAAGAATCCTATTCCTTTGTCATGGAAATATCTTAAAACATCATATTTAATGCAAACGTTACGTAACCACGTGGATTCATACTTTGGATCTTTGCTTTCTCTTATGTGTGCTTATCTTTTACACAGGAATCTGCAATATACTCAAAATCATGTTCTGGGAAAGATTATTTATATTCATTTAAACTGTTTTTAGAGAAAAAAAAAATGGTAATTATGTGATAATAATAATAAATTATATATTTAAATAATCTAATTTTTTTTCAACTATTTTAAACACATAAAATATGTGAAGTTGTGAATTATGTTTTAGATAAGAAGCAGTATATTTGAAGTTTAAAAGTAGGCATAAAATTAGAGAATGAGAGATGCTACTTCAAAACTTCTACTTCATTCCAAAGTCTATTTAATGTAATTAATTAAGAAATGTTCCAAAACATTGGCTTAGTTAGAGCAACTTCATTATTATTATATTAATCTGAATTAATTAAGGTATAAATATCCAACAGTTTTTCATTCTTAACTTTCCTATTGAATGCTGGTCTTAACTCTTTCTGGATAATTAATTAAGAAAGAAGCCATCGTTGCTTAAACTCTTATACGTGGAGTTAATTAGAAAAACTTCTTCACCATACACCACAAAAATCTATGCTATTTATGGAATGAAATAGAGAAAAAGGAAAACAAATATTTGAGAAAAAAAAAACTGAAGATATTGCTGTTTAGAACAGTTTTAAAGAAAAATTTCTCTGAAAATATTCGTGAAGAAGAAGAAAGTAGATGTTTGATTAAATTTGTATAATTAAGGTATGCGAAATTCATTGGAAAAAAAAAGGAAAAGAAATTGATTTTAATTAAAATGGTTGATATTTAAATTGTCATTCAATAATTTATTAAGTTTTTTTATGACTAACATGATTTATAATCGATTAACTGTAGATTAAAAAAATTATATAGTGATATAATGTGATATATGATATACAAGTTTTTACAACCAATGGAATAAAAAAAATTACACGATCATCTAATTTATATTTATAACATTTTTTTATCATTCAAAATATATATGGTAAAATAAAAAATTGTCATATAATCTAATATTTAAATAACATTTTTCTTTAAATTATTTGAGAAACGTATATCCATACATGAAAACTTGGTCAAAAGAAGATAAAATTCTTAATTATTAAAAGAAAAACACGAGGAGTATGAAATTCATCAATGACAAACAAAATCCATTATATTTAAACAAAACTTTGACATTACTCGTAGTTTGGGATGTTTTTACGTGTAAAAATATCTCCATATATGGCAAGATATAATAAAATTATTTAATAGAGTTATATATATCTATAATTCGAATTCAAAATGGTTTAAGTTGAAATGATTATAAGTCACTTAATCCACAAGGATAGTATAATAAAAATAATATAAATTTTGTTTCATTGTTGTACATAAAATTGGATAAGAGTTTGAGAAAATTTAATAAAAGATTATGAAGGAAAGCGAAAGGAAACAAATATAAGGACGTTATGTCTTGTTTGGCTTAAATGAACACAAAATTTAGAAGCAATTTATAGATTCTTTGGCACATTAAATTAAAATACGTTTTAATCTTATCTTTTATTAACTCTTTCCATGTTTTTTCTTTGAATCTACCCTTCTCTCATGGTTGGATCCAAAGAGTTGTAAGCATATTAACTATATATTTTAAAGAAATACGTAAATATCTTCTTCTATCCATGCAAATATCTTCAAGTTCATGTGTTTTGTCGTTGATGTTTTGGTTATTAAAACTTATAATCATCTTCAAAGTTAAGAATCATTGAGAATGATAACACGACATGTATGTTTATGCATGAATAATATAATGCAGAAAATTCTGTTTTTGTGAAGAAGAGATTGTGTTGGATGTTAAACTAGAAAATGACAACAATGTAATGATTCTGAGGCATGCATGGGAGATGAAAGTTCTGTAAAAGAATAATCTGAAAGTAAAATTGTTTTATTTGTTGACTCCTTCTATTTTACATAATCTGGGAATGTTGAGTTTCAAACTTTCAAAGGGTTTATTAACTACACATTCAAAAAGTTAGGAGATTATTGATTCCATATAGAGTTTTAACTAAATGTATTAATAATGAAATTTTAAACTTAATTATTTTTTTAATGAAGTGAAATCAATATTTTTAGACAGGTAAGATTTCTAAAAAAACTATTTACTAATATTTTTTTTAATATTATTTATTATATGTGATTTGAAGAATTATTTAAGTAATTATAAAAGTGATGTGATGATATAAATTAATTTGTGACAATTTTTATAAAATTGATTTTCAAACTATTATTTCTATATTGTGAATTGATGATTTATTTAATTATGATTATACAATGAAAAATAAAATATAAAGAAATAAAAAACAGAGAAAATAAAAAATTTAAATTATTTCAATCATACAAAAGAGAATAAAAGTAAAAAATAAGATGAAATTTATTTATTATTTTTAAAATATTTATTATTATAATAATAAAATAAATATAATATTAATAAAATATTTATAATATAATCTATTATGTAATATTAATATTAATAATATAATTAATTATATCTTTAACATAGGCAATTATAATTAAGAAAGAAAAATAAACTTATATTAGTATATAAATATCATGATATTCATACCTTCTATTAATAAATTTTATTTATTTTCTTTAAAATCAAATAATAAAAAAATAATAGTAAAAGAATGGTTTAAAATTTGATTTTATAAATTTTTAATATTTATTTAGTTTTGTAAAATTAAAATTTCTAAAAAAGTAATTTAATTATAATTATGTTCACCCCACCCTCTTATACTATTAACTCTTTATGACTTTTTCTTCATTTTGCAGAAATCGAAGGAATCCTAAATTTGACTTCTTTGCTAACTTTTTAGTATTGATTTGCTATTATATTAGATCTTAATAGTTTAATTTTATTAAATTATAGTTACTAATTTATAAAAAATACAAAATAACAATAATTAAGTAATTGAGATCTAAATCGCTAAAAATTCATTAAAAAAATTGCATTTTCGCACACGTCATTGAAAACAAACGAAGGAACACATTACTTTCTTGGAAAATCTGCAACCCCTTCTATGAAATCAAACGAACCATTAATTAACTATAGAAATAAATTAAATGATGACTTTTGTCCATTAGTTTTGAATTTTTTTATCACTATATAATTTATTTTTACAATTAAAGAAATAAAAAATATTATATATGTCAAAATTTAAAATTATATATAAAATAACAATTAAGTATAATATTTAACTTCAACCAACAAGTCATATATGAATGGTTTATTTTATATACAAAAATAAAATCTTTCAATATTTTTAGTTTTTCCGATCACATTTTTCGTCTCTCTTTTATTATATAAAAAAAAATTAAAGAAGCCTAAATTGTCTTGTTTGGAAAAGCACCTTTCTAATGAGAAATTAGGATAACACGTGTCACTTAATGAAGATCCTACACGTGGAGGCTTGTACATGAAATTTCACCATGGGAGAAGGCAGTGAAATTTCATTGTCATTGAAGTTGAATTTCTGATTAATTGATACGTAATTAGGTTGAAAAGACATGAAGTATTAACTAATCAATTATTTAATTATATTATGGAATTTTTATCGATCCTCCCAAAAGAAGAAAGACACTTTACATGGCAACCTTGTAGGAATCAAACTCTGGAAAAACTGCGTGAAAGTGATTCCTCATTTTCTATTCCTACCATATCAAGATAACCATTGACCAATTATTTTGTTATTTTATTCTTTACTATAATCTCATATGAATATACACTTATTTATTATAATGTTAGTGTTTTCTTTTAAAGGATTTCCAATACTTGCTCTGTAAGTTTGACACGAATACAAAAATAAACCTCCAATTTATTTCTTCAAATTATTAAAGAAATGAGTGATTTCTTCGAATATAAAATATAATATCATTAGAATAAACATTAGATTAAACAGATATAATTCATGTTATTTTAATCATAGGAATTTGGCTGAAAGTTAGGGGAAACAACCTTTGTTTCTGCTATAAATAGTGAAACATTCTCACTCATAAGCCTACCTACCTACTCCAATACAAGACTTCCCTTCTTTGCAGTGAGAAAGTCCAATAGAAAAGATGGTGCAGCAAGAGGATTTGCAATCCCCATGGCCAATCTTTGAAGATATGAACTCAACTTTTGATCAAGGTGTTGTTGAGTCCTATGGCTTCACTATGTATGGCCATGTTGGTGATTGTGGACCCTATGGCTTCACTGTGGATGACCATGTTGGTGATTGTGAACTCAATACTCTATTGAGCACTCTGGAGGATTCCAACTCTGAAATTTGTTCCATCCCCTTTTCTTCCTCTCCCTTGTTATTCTCCAATGATCATATTCATATCCAATACCCCATCAATGAAGAAACCATGCAACTTCCATCACTCATGGAATTGGATGATTTTGATTCCATCTTGGATACTCAAATTGTTGGTATTCCAGGTCATGGATACCTAGGAGAGAGTGAAGGGAGCTTCTTCCCTTCACAGAATTTGTCAAGTGAGGTGGAAAGTGCTTGGAGTCCTACCCCATCCGTGAGGTCAGAGTTGTCCACAAATCAAACATCACTATTGACTATACCTCAACAAAACATGGAAATTGAAAACCAAGTGAGCCTTCCACACTTGCTGGAGGCCTATGGAGAGGCCCTTGAGCAAGGACAAAAATCACTAGCAGAAGTGATTTTGAGGTGCATGAGCCAGAAAGCCACTCCACTAGGTGAGTCTCTAGAGCGCCTTGTATTCTACTTGTCTCAAGGCATGACCAATCGTGGAGAATATCTCAAAGGGGAGGCCTTCAAGAACCTTGAGTCTGCTTTGAGGGCACTCTCTCAAGGGCTCCCAATTGGGAAAATTGCTCACTTTGCAGCTGTTTCTGCAATTCTTGAAGCCATGCCACAAGATTGTAATGGTGTACACGTAGTGGACTTTTTTATTGAACATGGGGTTCAGTGGGCTTCAATGATTGAGGCTATTGCACACACGAACAAAACATTGAAATTGACATCAATTAAATGGGGTGGTGAGGGTCTTCAATGTGTTTCTAGTCCATCAAATTTCGAGGAAACTAAAAGGCTGCTCTATGAGCATGCCAAATCCTGTGGTCTGAAGTTGAAGGTAGAGGAGAAAAGAGTGGAGGAACTTGTTGCTGAGATTAAGAACATGAACAAAATGGGTGGGAGGGGTGAGTTTCTGGCCTTCAATTTGATGATTGATCTTCCACATATGCAAAGAGTAAGGAGCAGAAGACAAGCCTTGGAGTTTCTAAGGGTAGCTGAGGGTTTGATCAACACCTCTGGCAACAGGGGAATAATAACTTTTGGTGATGGGGGTGCTTATGAGAAAGTGAAAAACAGCTTGAATTTCAGGTCATTCTTTGAAGGACATTTGGTGCATTACCAAGCCTTGTTAGAATCAATGGAATCACATTTCCCAACTCGTTTCTCAGAAGCAAGAATTGCCATGGAGCAATTGTTTCTGCAACCTTGTATTTCCTCTCTTGATTGGTTACAAGCATGGGAGGAGATGCACAGGGGTGGCCTTGTTGAGGCAGAGATTAGCTTAAAGGGTTGCCAATTGAGCAAAAACATTTTGATTGAAATCGGAGAAGTGTTGAGAGGAAGTGAAGGTTTATATCAGGCCAGGATTGAAGGACAAAATGACAATGAACTAGTTTTGGAGTACAAAGGAACTCAACTTCTAAGATTTTCAACTTGGAAAAGCTAAAGCTAGAATGTGAAGGATTAAGGAGAGCACAAAACTTTTTTTTGTGTCATACTAATCCTAGTTCCTCAATCTGATAGCAGTAGTTATTATAATTTGATTTGTACAGATTCATGTTTTTATGTACCCAAAAATTACATAAAGATGTTTATTCTTTTTTTTTACACTATATAACAGCTTGTTTGCAAAGAGCTTTCTTTTATTGTCATATACTAGTACTTTAATTACACAAACTGAATGAAAATAGTAATTTTTGGAGTAATTTGAAATCTATTCTATGTTGTTTTAGCTGAAAGTGAAAACTATTCTACATAAAACTATTGACTAATTTTATAAACTATTATACATATAATTAATTAGGTCAATCTGTGCTTAGGAAAAATAGATTGAAAATATAAAAAATAAAATATAAATAATAAATAATATGATAAAACATAGAAGTAACATAAAATATGTAAAACATGCAGAAAAGATAGCGACATGATAAAATTATAATTGATCTTAATATATAAATCCGTCCAACTTTGTTATGTGAATATAAGCTTATTTGGTTTCTCATTGCTTTGTTTGTATCTTAATTCTTAATATATAATTAAATTTGTTGAACTGTCTATATTTATTTATTTATGGATTAAATATGTTATAAGTCCTTCAAATTTTAGTAAAAATTGTTCAAGGTCTTTGTATTTTAAGAAATAGTAGTTTTGGTCATTATATTTTTTTTTATATTATTGAATTTTATCTCTTTATAGAACTTAAGATACCAGGTTGGGAGATTAAATTTACCAATTTTGAAAATATAAAAATTAAGATTAATTTTGAATGAAAACTGAGAAAGCTAAAATAAAACTTAGCTTTAATTTATAGATCAATATTTCTCTTTATTTAAAATGTGATAATAATAATAATAATATAATATAAATATAACAAGGCTAATGTAATGTTTGGCTCCTAGAGAAGGTAAAGTTCAAAATTCAAACCCCTGGGCGGAAAAGAATTCAGAAACCCCCAACCAACGAATTTTCAATTTTCAATTTTCAATTTTGTCTCTGAAGAGGAGGAAAGGGTTTTGCAGAGTGATGATGGCGGAACCTTCGAGAAACATGGAGGTGGAGAAGCTGATCTCCTACACCGACGACCTCGTTAAGGTATTGATGGAACCGCGCGACCTCAACAACCTCTCCTATTCTCTCCAACAAAACCTCTCCCTCTCTTCCTCTTCCCACTCCCACCTCCACCACGTTCGCACCTCCCTCCAAGGTTTGTTGCAATAGCGTTTTTTCATCACCAATTCTGTAACCCTTTTCATTAGTTTTCTTGAGCAATATTGTGGTAGTGGATGGTAAAAATTAATAATGCTGTTGGATTTGATAGAAAGTTTCTAGTGATTCGTGTGCAAGTGGATTTTGTGTATGCTAATTGCTAACTATTACAAAGATTTTAAATTGCAGTTGTGGTTTCATTGTGTTCCTTGATATTGTGATAAGTTGTGGACAAATGTGGCCACAATTGTGGTCGTCAATTCTCAAAAACCTTAACTTTGCAGGCACGATAGTAGAATTGTGCTAGAAATTCTAGTGCTTATTGAGTAGTTCTTATCACTGTTGTCTGCTATGAGTGGATCTTCTTGATTGTATTATGCTGTTGACTGTGCTGTATGGATCAGATTATGAGAAAAAAGTGGATCAATGCAAGCAGAAAATAGAGGAAGCTAGATCTGGGACTGCTGCTGATGCTGACCTGGACCTTCTGCAGAGAGAACTGGAGGAAGAACTTGAAAAAGAACGCTTGTTGAAAGAAGAGTTTAGATAAGTCTCTAGTCGTTTTTGTCTTTTCAATTGTATGCTTCTTTTGGATTATTAGCTTTCTAGCATTATGTGTCTGACCATATATTTCTCATCTGCACAGCCATGGGCGACGAGTTTAATGATCTAGAGCAGCAATGGATTTCTGTCCAAGAGCAAAAGAAGACGTTACAGAAAATTGAGAAAACTAAGCTAAGGACACAGTAAGTAAATTGCAGAACTTGAACCTAAGATAGTAAAGCTGCTGCATACGTATGATTAATTTGTTATTCATGTT
The DNA here is from genome assembly GCA_016859785.1 of Macrotyloma uniflorum. Taxonomy (NCBI): domain Eukaryota; kingdom Viridiplantae; phylum Streptophyta; class Magnoliopsida; order Fabales; family Fabaceae; genus Macrotyloma; species Macrotyloma uniflorum. Next base: position 5,967,548 of record BDMB01000008.1, on the reverse strand, counting down.
TTCTATCATGTTGGAATCTCTCCATTGCTTGTTCGAAACTAAAGCTGGTGTTTGATTTTAGCATATTCTACATAAAAGTGGAATATAAATGCGTTATTCTCTTCTTTTTCAGGATGATACTTTCAATGTATGCTTCTGTGACAAATATTGTGCCTAACATGGATGAAGAGTCCAAAATTTCAGGCTGTATCCTTTTGATAATATACTTTTCTCTGCCCCTTCATCTGTCTCTTCTGGTATTCTCTGTATGTGGTATTATCTGTTGATCATGTTCTTCAAAAAAAAAAAAAATGGTGGCTCCTTAACCCTCGTTTGCAGATATTGTAGAAAAGGATAAAGATGCTGTTGAGAAGTTTGAATATGACACCTCTAAGATGACTGCTGTTGATATATGTAATGATATTTGGAAAATAATAAGTGAGTGATGCATGTCAACCAGATAGGTTGATACTTGCAACAATGTATTATTTCTCAATTTTTAGTGGCATCTTAGCGATCCTCCAATTCACTCATTGGTGTAAGAATTCAATGTCTTAATTTATTATGAATGAAAATCTTGCAATGATGATGTTAACTACTGAGAGGTGTGTAATATATTTTGCAATTCTCAGTTTCATCCGCTGGCTTTTCTTCTCAATAATCAGACACTAGTTTGAATTTCTTTTAGTGTGTTTGGATTCCCGTTATAGGGATTATAGGGGCTTCAAAAAGCTGTTTGTACATTTCAATGCACAAAATGTGGAAGCAACAACTCTGATGGATTGGAACAAACTTTCGTTACATTTATTTGCCCGGGCACCCAAACACACTATGTAGTTGGCCGCTTGCCTGTCAACTAGTATGCAGAACACGCAAGCATATATATAAAAAAAAATCAGCTGTTCAAGCTAGCAGAGGTCCCTGCGCGAAGATTCTAGTGCTGGTGCAGTATTTTCTCGTGCGATTACAAGGCACAGGCACTACTAATCCAAAATGATGAATCAGCTGTTTTTCCACTTGCTTCAGAATTCACTTCATTTAGCAGATTTTTTGAGCTAGTTGATACTATATTTTTCTACTTTTATCTCTTTGACTTTGCACATTAACCTATACTTTTCAAGTTGGTCTCAGAAAATATGGAATTAATACTTTTAAATGTAGGATATGGTCATGTATGGCTTTATATTGATAGGGTGGAGAAGCTACTATGAAGATTGATGTTGAGCTAGCAGCATGTCATGTTTTGCCTAGCAAACATTACATTCAGGTAAGGAAAGGTGTTAATATCACAACAAATGAAAATCAAATTATTGGGCAAAAATGAGTAGACCAAAGTCATAAGATAGTTTGGCTATTGGTTGTATTCGTAAGTTATAGCAAATGCCAAAGAAGCTTAATATTTTATCAAAGGGGCGTTGCTCAAGCTTTGTGGAAGTAGACTTCATTTTTTGGACGTTGTAAAACACAGCTTGGCTTCAAGAAACGGGATTATAGAACGTTCTTGGCAAAGTGCGACCAATGTGGCCCCAACATTGAGTTTGCATTTTTTATAATCTTTGTCCATCCATTATTACAGTCATCGTTTTTGTACCAAAATGTTCTCGTATTACCATGCAAATACAATTTAAAATATATATATATATATATATATTCTGTTTTGATAAATTTAAAAAGTAAATACCCCCGTTTCTAATAAAATGCAAATGTTAACATTCATTATGGATATGATACTTTTCTAAGTTTTATTTTTAAATGTTTATATGCTTCCAATGTTCTAAAATATTGAAGGTGAGAGAGACAGTGGTGGGAGAGAAGACCTAAACCTGTGACATTATGATTTTATCTTCAAATTGCAAGGATGCCTTAGAGTTTGTAAGTATCATCGAGAACTAGCTTTTATTATTTTGAGTTTAATTAATAATTTGATACTTTGCTAACGTAAATAATTTACATTGTCGGTTAATTAAAAGATTCAAATATAATGTTTAAAGTAATTATTAAAAGATAATTTTAATATATATATATATATATATATAACAATTGACAATTTAAATATATTCTAATCATATTCCTGTTTTATACTAACAAAATATTATTTAGTTCTCCATCCCCGGAAAAAGAGTCATAGTGGTGAAATTAAACAAATAATCTATAATTCGTATAGGTGAAATTAGATTATTGTAATTGTTATAATTAGTTATAATCAAAGTTAATTTTTTTTAAATAAGTTTAATATAAAGTAGTAATTATAAAATATATATTTTTAGATTAATGAAAAAACAATATTTTAAAAAAAGTTTTATTTACTAAATTTTAGCTTATGCACAACACATCTTGTTTTTTTTTTCATAAAAATAGTTGAAATTCCAATTTTTTTTTTCTACTTGTCATTTTTTAATTGAACATAATGATGAAAAATCAGTGTTTTCTATATTATGGTTATCAATGTTAATTAGTATTTAGCATATGCAGCTTTCATAATGTGGCAGGCCTGAGGTATGCAATAATTAACTATCTGGCATGGATTCTGGCGTGCTCAACTTGTGTACGAAGATAGATTGGAAGAGAAAGACACTAGGCTTAACATAAAACTAAAGAAACACATTGCATTATTTTTTTCATTTTTCTTTCTGAATATTGTGCTCTTGTGCATACAAGGTGACTTACAAACCTACCATGATGACTATAAATGTAAGTTGTTCCCCAAGTTTCTGTGCTTTTTCTGAAGATCTTCACCAAAACGTTCTTCTGGTGTTTATAAAACCATGCTGTGCCAGTATACACACCACTTCATAATTTATTTCTACTCCATCAATTCCTAACGAAGGTAGCATTGCATACTGTTGGAACAGGAGTGCCTCTATACGCCTCACAGACATAATGTGTAAAATTTTCATATTCCTGAATCAAAACAAATAATCATAGTCTCGTATCATCACAAGAGTACGTAAAATGTACTACTGAGTACTACTGATGAATGTGTGTGTATGAATATGTTTATGTATGTAAATGAGAAAAAAAATTGCATGATGACATATAACTAAATTTTATCATAAATTAAAAACTCCAACTCCAGTTATGACGCTAAGATTAGTCAAAATAATAGATAGGTATAATATTTTGTAGTTGACGAGAAAAGTGAAAGAAAGAACAAACCTTTCCAATTGATTGATTGTTTACCATCACCGAAGGCAGAAATTCGTGGGGTGGGTAAAAAACAGCAGTTTCATTAATATATTTTTGTCCAATCTGCATAGCAATTGAAGTTCTATATTAAAAGATCATAGAGCATAGTCCATAAAGTAGAAAATAAATTACATACAAGATTGGATTTATAAGGCTAATACAGCATATGTAATTACATATAATTATGATTCGGTTTCACTAGGATATGATTAATCATGAATTTTATTGTACAGTAAAATAACCTCTGTTCCATTTCCTCTGATATGGCAGTTCAGAACAGGTTCCTCAGGCAAGTCCAATTGGCTGAAACAGTCTTGCCAATTCTTGTGCCTTCCCTCAATTGCCAGAAACTCAAAGCAGTAGATCAGAGCATAATATTTGCTCTGCACATAAATTGATTGTAGATATCAGAGGTTTTGTATAAAAAATTTAAGTGGACTCCCTCTGAAATCAGGTTGCTAGTTCTGTAAAGAACTGGGAAAGACACGTCACACTTACCACATCATTCCAAACGTTGAGGGCACAAGCTTCCACTGAATTTAGCTCACATTCATCTGGTCCGTTCTGCAATTTATAATGGAAGTACAAGTTTAATTTGGATGATAATCATCAAATATACCACATTAGTCATGTCATTGTACGAACATTTCTTTTCTCCTCTTATCTTTTTCATGATTCTAAAACAAAACTGTACACCCTTTCTGTAGAAATATGGTTTCTCTTTTTCAAATATTCTCCACTGTTATGATTTGTGCATGTATGACACATCTATTCTGATGGGAAATTGAGCTAAAATGTCGTTAGGAACTGAATAATATTAAACCCTTTTTCCCAATTGGGCTATTGGGGTGAAAAAGAAATGATATTAGCCAAAGTCCTAGCTACTAAGAGGAATAAATACTGTACTATTTTAATGTTTGATTATTGTTTATTATTTATTTTTCAGAAATGCATGACTCTACATTTTCAATCACCAAAACTAAGAAGCAATAAGCTAACTCCCTGAATTTTCTCTCAGACCCTTTAGCTTGGTATCACCCTCTAAAGCAACAGAATTGATATCAGAATCAGTTTTGTCAGTGACAGAAAATTCAATGATGCTAATAGCAGAAACTTTTAATGTTTTGCATGGCATGTCATTAAATCAACAAAACTTTTGTCTTAATCTTATTACAGCTCAATCTAACATAATCAAACTTCTAATTCTTTCTAGCAAAACAAAGATAAAAGGAATAGAACAAAACCTGACATATTAAGGATTGGTTGGTCTTATTAACATAAGCATTGGCCCAAGGAACTAGTTGGAGGTTGATAATATTGATGAGATCGCTGTGGAAAATTTCCCCCAGATTCTTAACAATGAAAGTTGCTGAAGGTTGGCTTAGGCTTGCATAATACACTGAAAGATTAACTTTCTGAGAAGCAAAGGGTGTAACTTGAGCGCTTTCAGCATGTAAACCAGAAGGGTAAGAAGCACCATCAGATTTATTGATGAAAAGGAAAGGAAGTAATGTTAGTGCAGAGAGGATGACTAGTTTTGGAGAAACCATTTTTTTCTTTCAGGTCTGCAAAACTAGGAGGACTTTCTCTGCTGTGTTTCTGCTTCTGCCTGTAATGAATACTGCACTGACTCTAATTAATGACTCATTCATGTATCATAAAGCAAAATATATTTTTCTTGGGTTCATAGTGTCCAAGGAGTAGAGATTGATGTTAACTAAAAGTATCAAATATTTCAAAAATTACTAAAAAAATAACAAAGTTTAGTTTCTATATTTATCAAAAGTGATGTAATATTAATTTTGGTCCCAACTAGGAATATATATATATATATATATATATATATATATATAGTTGGGACCAAAATTAATATTACATCACTTTTGATAAATATAGAAACTAAACTTTGTTATTTTTTTAGTAATTTTTGAAATTCAAATTCTAAAATATTATAAAAGATTAAAAATATATTTTTTAAAATTTGTTTAAAACGTGAAAGATAGAAAAAACAGCTAGTTATTGACTTAGTGGTTGGTTAGTAGATTGAGTTCCTTTGTTTGTATACGGCTTGATGGTTAACCTCAATCTATCTAACATTGCATGCTTCTAATTCTAAATCTCTAATTCTAAATCTAAGATATTTTTTTTAGGGTTGTGAAATCGAATGGTTGGATTTCGTTAAGAATGATTAAATGGATTATCTTAAAAATTTGGGTTGGTATGTTTAATTTATATTTTAATGATATTTTTTTAGGTTTAACTTAATTTTGTATCAAGTTAACAAGTTAATGAATTACTTTGATTTTATTTTAAAAAGTAAAATAAATAAGTTAAAAATAAAATATTTATTTTTTAAATTTAATTTATTAAAAATAATAATTTAGTAAATAAATTATGATTATATATATTTTAATAAAATAATATTAATGTTTTAAATTATAATTATTTTATGGCATACAAGTTAAATGGGTTGGATAAAAAATATCATTCAAATTAATAATTAATATTTTTTAGTTTATTTGGTTGACTTTTTATGTTGATTCACATGTATTTTAATTTTTTTTCTTTAACATATATTTAAAGTTTAACCATTTTTTAAATATTTTAATATTAAAATATATTATTATAAAATGTTAAACTAACTAATTAATAAAAAAAATTATCAATATTACATATATTAATATATTATAATAGTAAATAAAATTAAAAATAAAATTATTTTATTTTTTATTTATAAAAAAAATACTGTTGATATATTTTTATTTTTGAATTATATATTAATATTGTAGATAAAATTATTTAAATATATTTAAATATTTTTTTATATTTTTTTAAAAATAAAATTTATTATAAATTAATAAATAAAATATTTTTTTTTATATATAAAATTATATATTTAATGATTTTAGATTAAAGAAATTTAATTTATATTTAATCTATACAATTTTATATAATATTATTAAAAAAATATTATTATAAAAGATAGAATAATTATTATATATATATAATAATAATAATTAAAAATTAAAATTTTAGAGTGTTTTCGCTCCGCCCTGGTAATTAATACACTAATACATGAGACTATAAAAACTTAATATATAATTTTCATAATTATCTTAATGTTATCAAACTATAATAATATTTAAATTATACTATTATGTCGTTAGGAATATTACTTTACCTCATGTGAAAATAGAACTAGCATGTTAAAATTTAAAGTCTCTTAATAATATTTTTTTATCGTAATACATACTTTTTCATTTATATAAAATTTATTTTTTCATCCAAATAAAATTACTTATCTTAAAATTATTTTTAACAAAATTAACAAATAAACAGCATCACAACCAAGAATTTTTTAAGTAAAGAGACCAAATAATTAATATATATATTAAAATTAATTATTAAATAAAAATAAATATAATAAATAAAATTATTAATAAAATATAAATTATTTACATATTTAAAATTAATATAAATAATTATATATAATGTCAAATATATAATTAATATATTTAATTTTTTTAATTATATTTAACTATGTTTTATATTATAAAAATATTAATTATTCTATTTGTATTGATATTTGTAATAATTTTTTTTAATATAAATAATTGATAAGTGTTTATATGTTTATAAAAAAGAGAGTAATTCAAAGCACTTTTCAAGGAAAAATAGAGATAAATGACTATAAAAGTCCCAGTTTGATTAATCCTAGTGCAGACCATTAAAAGTGAAGAAGAAAATTGAAAATAATTGAAAAGATAAAAAGATTCTGAAGATAATTTATCTTTTATCTTTTATCTTTTATCTTTTATCTTTCATCTTTATGTTGCAACCAACATTGGCCAAATTTTTCTATTTAAGGAGTGAGCCACAAAGCTTTCAAATCATCACTTCTAGAGAGGAAAATAACAAAGACTTCTAGAGTTCAGAGTCTAGCTTGGGAAAGCGTCCGGAACATCCGGAGGCAATTGAGTCTGGAGTCTTATTTTGTAATCTTCTTATGAAGCGACCAATCATGAGGGGTTAAGGTACTTCTTTTGTATAGGGATTGGGTTATATTTGTAAACTCTTCATCTTCTGCATTTATTTAAGGCTTTGATTTTAAAGGTTCTTGATTGCGCACTTTTATTTATCTTTTAGAAAAGGTATATTTGTGGGAACAGGGTACGTTTTCTGAACTCAATCTTAACCCCCAATTGATCTAATTTTGGGAACGAAATTAGGGGAATTGGGTTTGACAAAATCAACTTCACTGCTGAAATTTCTATTAGTCTTTAAAGGAATTTAAAGGGTTTTGGGAATTTTTAAGGTTTCTGACATTGACAGAAACTATTATTATTATTTTGCTAATTAAAACAAAGGCTTTAATAAAAATGTTTCCAAGTTTGAAGGGTTTAAAATAGAATCTAATTCCTATACATTTTATTGCAATTGATCTATCATATTACTTCTTTATTTCTACTATTATTATCCTTATTATCATCCAATCAATCAAAAGCTGATTCTACACGAAACCCCTAAGGGCAAAATCTTCTCCGAATCCCTGAGTTCGATACCTTTAATTCGGTACACTTGCCGAAAGGTTTTTGAAAATCCTAACAAGTTTTCTGGCGTCGTTGCCGGGGATTTTGATTAAAATTTTGCTATTTGAGTTTCGTGTATTCATTCTTCTACTCTTTCTTTCTAAATTCTTTATCACTATTGTTCGGATTGACGCCCATGTAAAGGATATATATGCTATGTTTGTTTATGTGAAGTCAAATTCCAACTGATGAATTAATTTTCAATCCGGAAATTGAAAGAACAGCTAGAAGAAACAACGTTAGGGCAAGGAAGTAGAAACGCTTAGCCCAAATACCGGAAAATTCCTCCGCCCCTACTCTTGAAGAGAGTATAGCATCTGAAGAGGAAACAATGGCAGATCAAGGAGGTGACCAGCAACCGCAACAATTCTCACCTCAACAATGCCAACCATTCCTACCATTTGTTAGACGAGCACAGAGAAATACTCCTCGTAGACGAAGGCCTCGACAAATCTCTAGCATTGTCAGGCCAACAAGGGGAGTGCATATGCAGCCAGCATTGCTCACCCTAATCACGTCGAACCAATTTGCAGGAATGGAGCATGAAGACTCATATGCACATCTCTCAACCTTCTATGAGTTTTGTACCACTGTGGGAGTCACAGAAGAAGCTGAGGAAGCAGCATACTTACACTACTTCCCATTCTCACTGACTGGGAAAGCCAAAACTTGGCTTCAATCTCAGTCTCAACAGAGTTTGACAAGATGGGACGAGGTGGAAGAAAAATTTTTGGAACAATTCTATTCACAAGCCAAACTTATCAATGCCAAAGGAGCAATAACAACTTTCTCTATCTATTGCTCCTTTGTTGTCAAACTCTGTTGAGACTGAAATTGAAGCCAAGTTTTGGCTTTCCCAGTCAGTGAGAATGGGAAGTAGTGTAAGTATGCTGCTTCCTCAGCTTCTCCTGTGACTCCCATAGTGGTACAAAACTCATAGAAGGTTGAGAGATGTGCATATGGGTCTTCATGCTCCATTTCTGCAAATTAGTTCGACGTGATTAGGGTGAGCAATGCTGGCTGCATATGCACTCCCCTTGTTGGCTTGACAATGCTAGAGATTTGTCGAGGCCCTCGTCTACGAGGAGTATTTCTCTGTGCTCGTCTAACAAATGGTAGGAATGGTTGGCATTGTTGAGGTGAGAATTGTTGCGGTTGCTGGTCACCTCCTTGATCTGCCATTGTTTCCTCTTCAGATGCTATACTCTCTTCAAGAGTAGGGGCGGAGGAATTTTTCGGTATTTGGGCTAAGCGTTTCTGCTTCCTTGCCCTAACGTTGTTTCTTCTAACTGTTCTTTCAATTTCCGGATCGAAAATTAATTGATCAGCTGGAATTTGACATCGCATAAACAAACAGAGCAGATATACCCTTTATAGGGGTGTCAATCAGAATAATAGTGATAAAGAATTTAGAAAGAAAGAGTAGAAGAATGAATACACGAAACTCAAATAGAAAAATTTTAATCCAAATCCCCGGCAACGGCGCCAGAAAACTTGTTAGGATTTTCAAAAACCTTTCGGCAAGTGTACCGAATTAAGAATATCGAACTCAGGGATTCAGAGAAGATTTTGCCCTTAGGGGTTTCGTGTAGAATCAACTTTTGATTGATTGGATGATAATAAGGATGATAATAGTAGAAATAAAGAAGTAATATGATAGATCAATTGCAATAAAATGTATAGGAATTAGATTCTATTTTAAACCCTTCAAACTTGGAAACATTTTTATTAAAGCCTTTATTTTAATTAGCAAAATAATAATAATAGCTTCTATCAATGCCTTGATCAGAAACCCTAAAAATTCCCAAAACCCTTTAAATTCCTTTAAAGGCTAACAGAAATTTCAGCAGTGAAGTTGATTTTGTCAAACCCAATTCCCCTAATTTCGTTCCCAAAATTAGATCAATTGGGGGTTAAGATTGAGTTCAAAAAAAGTACCCTGTTCCCACAAACATACCTTTTCCAAAAGATAAATAAAAGTGCGCAATCAAGAACCTTTAAAATCAAAGCCTTAAATAAATGAAGAAGATAAAGAGTTTACAAATATAACTCAATTCCTATACAAAAGAAGTACCTTAGCCCCTCATGGTTGGTCGCTTCATAAGAAGATTACAAGATAAGACTCCAGACTCAATTGCCTCCGGATGTTCCGGACGCTTTCCCAAGCTAGACTCTAAACTCTAAAAGTCTTCGTTGTTTTCCTCTCTAGAAGTGATGATTTGAAAGCTTCGTGACTCACTCCTTAGATAGAAAAATTTGGGCGATGTTGGTTGTAACATAAAGATAAAAGATAAAAAATAAAAGATAAAAGATAAAAAATAAAAGATAAAAGATAAAAGATAAAAAATAAAAGATAAAAGATAAAAGATAAAAGATAAATTATCTTCAGAATCTTTTTATCTTTTCAATTATTTTCAACTTTCTTCTTCACTTTTAATGGTCTGTACTTGGATTAATCAAACTGGGGCTTTTGTAGTCATTTATCTCTATTTTTTCTTGGAAAGTGCTTTGAATTACTCTCTTTTTCATAAACATATAAACACTTATCAATAATTATGTAATCAATAAAAAAAATTAGATAGTTTAAAAATAATCAATAATGATGATTATTTAAACTGAAAATAAGATATACCTCTATAAAATAGTAATACTATTTAAATTTTATATAAACTTTACAAATTTCATCTGTTTGACTTAAAAATTTTTATACGTATTAAAAAATCACGTATCAAAATATCAATATTAATCTTTTGCTTGTATCTTCATAATTTTATAAGAAGATTGTTAAATAGGTTGATAAATGGTTTATATCGTGGGTGGTTCATCAATACCATTTTCTTCAATATTACTCTTGAATTTATATTTGGTAGATTAGAGGTTATTTTATCAATCCTATCAATTTCTTTTTTCTTAAAAAATAAGTATATAATTTTCTTTTTAGACATCTCTAAACCTCTGAATTTTTAATATTTTATCATTGAATCAAAATAGAGTATCATAAAACATCAAAACAACTAACAAATTGATAATAAATAAAAAAATTATATTACATATGTTAATATGTTATAATAGTAAAAAAACAACAATAAAAAAAATGAATTTTTCTTCTCTTATTTCTTCACTTATTTAATTTCTTCACTATAAAAAAAATTATGATCAGTATGATGTGTATTTTATTTTTTAATTTCTTATTTTTTTAATTTATAATATTATATTATCTTCTAATATATACATATAATATAAAAAAATTATTTTAGTGTATTTTGATTTTTTTTTCAATAAATAATATTTACTAAAAAAATATATAATACAAATATAAAAATTTATTTTTTTAAAATTAAATAAAATATTTTTTTTATATATAAGATTATATATTTAATTATTTTAAATTAAAAATATTTTATTTAAATTTAATTTATATATAATATTTTTATGTAATTTTATATTATATTATATTATAAAATAATATATTTAATAATTTAATTATAATTATATAGAATAATAAAAAGATTAAAATATTAGGGAGCCGTGTTCCCAGTTCTCCGTCTCATACAAACAAATATAATATATTATAATAAACAATATCCAATTATATATAATAAAAGCTAAATTTTAGTATTTATTTAATTTCTTATCTACCATTTTCATTTTCTATTTCTTTACCGATTTTAGTTTAGAAAATTCCCAATTTTAATTTAATCTATGATTTATCATTTTATTTTTGTTTATTGTGATATAACTGAACGGTAGGTCTAACATATCTATTCAAGATACTATCAATAAATTTTTTTATGAATTAAGATATAAAATATAAATAAAAATTAAAAAAAATTATCGATTATTTAAAAGAGAAGTACTGATATTAAAACGAATAAAACAAAATTAAAAATGAAAAGATATCAAAATTATATTTAAGTTATGATTAATTATTAAAATAACTTAAATTTTCATAACCAGTACAACAATCTCATCACACTCACTCTTGTTTATTTATATATATATTTTCTGATAGACACACACTTACTCTTAAATTACAGTGTTACATAAAACCTGTCTAGGAAGATGATGAGGGTGGCTACAAAATCCAAGGACTAATTTATGTCACCGACTTCATTTGCAGAGTGAATACCTCCCAAGTACGTGTCATGTTTCTTTGTGGCACTGCTTTTAATGTTCTATAAATATTATTATCCTACAAACTCTTTTTCACTTCCTTAACCTTCAAGGAGGATCAAGAGATATTCACTAACCAAAACCATACTCCATAACTGATAAATGGAAGAAGGTGGAACAAATGTTGATAGCTTGATTCCTCCTCCAAATCTCAATTCAGAAGATGGAAGGGAAGAAGAAAAAGCAGAAGAAGGGGTTGAGAAGGTGAAAGAAGATGATGTTGGAAAAGAAGACAATGAGGGTGGTGGTCTTATTAACAACATCATTTCCTCTTTCATCACACCCTTGAGTCCAAGCATTGGAAAAGCCTCTCAGCAAGAAAGTGCTGATGATGATGGAGAAAAGGGAAGGGCTGATGGTTGTGAAGAGGGAGGAGGAGGAGGAGTCATCAGAAAAATGGTTTCCAATTTCTTCCATCAAAGTGAAGGTGAAGGGGTGGTGGAAAATGAAGAGGAGAAGGAAGAGGAAGAAATCATGGCTGCTGAAAAAGTCAAACGGTTCAAGACAGAAAATGGAGGAATCATTCACAACATTGCTTCTCATTTACCTGCTTCAGTCCCAGGTAAACAAAACAATAACTATATCTATTATTCTTCATTGTTATAGCAGTTTTTTGTGACATAAATTTTTGTAGTGTTAATAGTTTTTATGTTTCTTTTCTAACTAGAAAATATCTAGGTTTTTATCTTTATTTAATATTTAACCAATCATGCTCCTGTTACATCACTTTATTATAAGATAAAGTGATACTAATCCAAATCAAAGATTAAACTTTAAACCTGAATTCAGAGATTCAAAAGTCAAATTACTTGTGTGAATCACTTACGTTTCTACAATAGATTATTACTTTACTCCATAACATGAAATAAAATAAAGAGTATATGTGTCTTGAGTTGAGTTCTTCTGATATATCTTCTCTGTTACTCATTTACTATGAATTTAATACTTTGATTGCAGTTCAAGATAAATATATTAAAACAATAGCAATAAAAACTGAGTTATGAGTATTATTTTATTACTTTAAAATATAAGGTAGATTACTGATGCAGAATATTTTGGTTTTTGTTTTTTATTTTCATGGCCTTATTCTAAGCAGATGGTGCAGTTCCCACAGCAGACGAGGCCACTTTTTTAATTAACTCTCTTGTTCGTGACTAAGCAGAGCAATTCTTCAACTTAGGGTGCAACAAAATGGATTAATCTGCATTGCAGCAAGTCATGTATTTATTCAGTGTTTTCTTTTTTCTGAGAATTTTTGGTTGGTTTATGGTAGCAGTTGTAGTTCTTGTTTAGTGTGGAGCACTTCAAATTGCAGTTGATGATTAATAATCACTATTTGGTCCCTTTTTTTATCAGTCATTATTTGGTCTATTCACTGATCTGTATCAGTTTTATGTTCTTCAATACTACAAGAATTGAACTTAATGATTAATAGATAGTTAAGTTTGAAAAAAAGAATATCTTGACGATGAAAATTGAAAGAGAACTTGAAAGTGTTTACATGAAACTAAAATGGATATCTTTAAACAAAAATCTACCACCCGAATCCACCATTGATGAGATCTTTAAATACAAAAATGGAATCTGTCACTTGTCATGAGAAGGAATTAAGTACTCTGCATCTGCACACTTTTAGATATAAAATGTTATTATAAGTGGTAAAGTTTAAAATATGAAGTTTTATTGCATCTATTATTCTAATTTTTTTAATGAAATTAAAGTTTTATTTCATTTAATCTATTTTTACCATAATCTCTGAAGTTTAAAATATAATAAATACTACTAAATATATACAAATATGTCATCTTAATTTTTCTTTGTTTGTAACTGTTAAAAGACATAGAATTGTTTAATTTTGATTACTAAAACTCATTAAAGACACTAAAAATAAATTACTTTTGATTAAATACAATGATTAAACTAGAGCTTCTACATAATGACTAAAATCATGAATTCTTTTCTAAAGAAAAACTAATTCTAAAAACATAAAATATGCTAAATCTTTAAAGGATTAAAATGTCTTAATTTTATATTCATTAATGATAACACATGAAAAATATATAATAATAAAATATCTTAAATAGTAAGTTATGATAAATATTCACTATAAAAATTAAATGTCATATTTTAGGATAATATAGTGAACTGTTCCCATTAAATTTTATTTAACAAAGTCAAAATTTGAATGAATAGTACTTCAAATTTCTTGTAATGTTGTTATGATACTATTTGTAGGTCGAAGCCTAACATCTATAGTTTGTCTTTTTCTGAACTGGCTAAGTTCACTTTATCTGCTTTATCTACAGATTGGTCATAAATTTCTTTTTTATTATGTGAAGTTTTTTTTTTTTTTTAACTATACATACATTCTTTATGTTTGAAATTATTAAAATTAATTAATTATATATGTATAAAACATCATAAATTATAAAGCAAGTGGAAGCTAGGGGTGTTCGCGGTGCGGTTTGGTTCGATTTTTCGTTAAAATTTATCCGAACCAAATATAAAAATTATTTGCGGTTCGGTTTGGTTCGGTTTGAAATAAAAAAAAATTCGAACCAAACCAAACCAATTTTAGCGGTTTGGTTTGGATCGGCTTTTGCGGTTTTTTTTTTTAATTTTTAATTTTATTTTTTTTATTAATAATTGACTATTTTTATCTTTTTAAATAATAAACTAATAAAATTATATCATTGACTAGATTTCATATGGTTAGATAAAGGATTGAAAACAAAAAATGATAATATTACTATTTAATTTTTTGCACACTTTTGCTCAATTATATTTTATAATTATTTTTGGTATTTTTAGTATCAACTTTTATCAATATATTTGTCATTACCGATTAAAAAAAACATGAAATAGAAGAAATGTATCTTTTTAATCATCAAATCATATATTGTCTTAATTTAATACCAATAAAATAATAATATAATATTTGACAAAACCACTAATAAAAATATACAAAAAAAATCCAAGTAGATCAATGGTCAAATGTCAATAATTACAACCTGTAAAAAATAAAATGATTAGTTAAATTCAAATTGCAACATTTCTTGACACTTTTTATAAGAAAAAAAACATAATTTGTCAAGAAATCATCATACCATATAAAAATTAATTTCTGTAGCAACTAATCAGACTCAACATCAGAATTCTCTTCATGTAGTGGTAGGACTGGACAAATTTCTAGAAACATATAAAATATAATAATCAATAGAATTAAAAAAATAGATAAAAAATAATTAGACAATAAAAAAGTTTAGGTAGAATATGAAAATACTCATTTCAATTCTTTCAATGTCTTGCAAGTATTCTTCAATCTCTATTGACCATAGAGAGGGTGAAATGGTGTGATGAAGATGGATTTGAATAAGAGTTAAAGATGAGATAATGAAATCATATGAAAATTGTAATAGACAACGATGGTAGGTTAAGTTTTGGTTTAGGGTTTAGGGAAATAAAATTAAAAGTAAATATAATATTATTTAATAATTGTGGATCGGTTTGGTTCGGTTTGGTTTTGAAATGTCAAACTGCAAACCGAACCAAACTGTGCGGTTCAGAAAAAAAAATCCAAAGTGATCCAAAAATTTGCGGTTTTAATCGGTTTACAGTTTTTTGGATCGGTTTTCGGTTTTTTTTTTGGGTCGGTTCGGTTCTGAACACCCCTAGTGGAAGTTACTTATGTTTCTGCACTGAGTATAAATACCATCATTGCGTACACAGTTCTTATTTTGCACAAATTAAAACAAGTCCAAGAAGAAAACTTGAAAACCCAAACAAGAAAGAAAATGCAACATATATTTGCTTCAGCATCGTGAGATCAGCTTCTCCGGTGTTGTAGACAGGTCAAGTGTTGTCAAATTTGTCAGGTGAGAAATCTGGGCAGGAATCTGTCCATGAAATCCAGCATTTGACAAATTCAAAGACCTCAAATTCTTGAGCTTGTCAAACTTCAAAGGAATGGAAGAGTTGAAATCATTGTAAGCCAGATTCAGATTCTGCAAATACTCCATGCCATTGACAGCAATCACTACTTTGGTTCCAGTGACTGGGTTGAATACAAGATTTTCCTTTCAAGTCTATATCTGAATTATTATTGGTTATGAATATTCATTTTAGGTATATTTAAAAGCAGTAATCCTAACAAATGATAATTACACCTTAACTATTTAATAAATATTTTTTTTATTTTTTTAGTATTTTCTATAAACACTCTTCTAAATTGTTTCTAATTTCAAATATTTCTCATTATATTTTGGAAAATTTTTTCTACTCACCCCTTTTTTTCTGCCACTCACCTCTTTCAATCTGACTATGATGGCACTCCCTATCACCATTATAATTCAACCACTCAACTACCCTTATTAAAAAAAGGTTGATATTTTATATGATACTATATTAAAATAAATATTTTAAATAGGTACTTCAACAAATATTTTTATACAAAATAATATTATTAATTTGATAATTACCATCTTTGAAAAAGGGTGAAGGGCATAGGAAGAACAAGTTGTGGATGTGGAGAAAAAGTGAGTGATATGAGGGGAAAAAAAGAGATAAGTAGAAAATTGTTTTTAAAAATAGTGAAATTAAAAATAAACTAGAAAGATGTTTAACTTGTTTTATATGTTAACTTGTTTAAAGTGAAAAGTTACTCAATTTTTTCTTTCAATACTTTAATCTATTTCCATCAATTTGAATAGTGTTATTCATGAATTTTAATCTGTGTCAATAGATTTTGAATGACTTTTTAAATGATTTTTGAAAAAACAACATTATAAAAATTAATAAATTTATTGACCATGATAATTATTTATTGGATGACTTTATCAAAAGTCTCTATAACAAAAGTTATGATGCAGAATTGTTTATCTCATTATTTATATTATATTATTAGTGTCACTTTAATATGTTTAGAATTTGAGGTATTTTATTTAAACAAGGGAAGACTTTGACTACAGAACGATGATAGAGAAAAGTTGCAGCATTAAAGTATAGTAAACAAGACTAAACCATTGTAGAAGAAGAATATAAATAACCTTGGAGAATAAAAACATAAATAACATTACAGTTAATTGCAGGGATGAAAAGTGCAAGATTTAAAAAAAAAAAAAAAAAATTGGATGGGTCATGGATTTATTTGGTTAGGAATGAGAAATTTTAAATAGTTTAATTTTAAGTGAAATTGGTAAATATAATTAGTTTTTCATAATAATTGTCATATAAATTTCAGTGAAATGTTAAACAAGAAAAGAAAAAGAAGAAAAACTAAATAGAGAGAAAGAGAAATAATAGAAAAGAAGAGAGTAAAATGAATATTTTTACTCTAAATTTCAAACATTAAATCTAAATTATTATTATTATTTTCTGATTATTTCACTTATTTATGATATAGACAATGTGATAAGGGAATTCTAAAAGTGATAGAACAGTGTGAAAAGAGATCTCGCAGTGTTTTTTTCACAGTCTTGTGTATATATCGATGCATACTTGCTTCTTTCACTTATGGTATCCGTCACAAGAAAAAGATTTCAAATTTCAAAATGTAGATTCATAATAATCTTGAAAGAGATGATCTTTAGATTTCTTCAAGTTTGGTTATGATGATACAAGTCATATTTATAAGGTAGTAACAGTAATTTTAATTTTTAATTCTGACGAGTATTGACTGAAATATTGTGAGATCAAGATTTACAAGATTTGAAACATAGACACTAATATTAGTTGGAGAAACTTGAAACTTTTTTGTAGTGGATGTTTGTGGAATATACCTTAATTGAAAAACATCAAGTTCTATATACATTTGATGCATTGGTGATTCTTTCACTTTATCTTCTTCTAAATGAGACATTAGAGAACCTCACTTTCACATCATTACTCTATATTCGATTCTTTTCCTTTCAATTATTTTTTCTGAATTGAAAAAAATAAATTAGTGAAAGTTATCTGAAACACCAAGAATATGCACCAAAATATTCCCATCTACACCTCTCATCCCATCCAAATAAAACACACACACTAAGACAAGAAGAGAGATAAATTGAAATTCAAAGCATATATATTGGTAAGATGTCATAACAAGTGGTTGATAAGCACCTCAAAAAAATAGCTCCACAACATGGCATGCTCTCACTTTTAAATTTCACTCACCAAAATTAAACATTATGTTATGCCATTGAAAGTGATTGAAACAGTATCCAAATCCTCCTTCAAACATTAATCACTTTTATGCTCCTACTAAACTCTGCCAATTCAAGAACATTGGCTTCTTTGGATGTTAAGTCTCTTCCATGGCATAATAACAAATCTTTATTTTTCTCTTAAAAAAATTCTATGAATTGAATCTCAACAACTTGTTAAGATAAGAACCGACTTTATGTTTAAAAATGCTTATAGAATTACTTCGAGACTTTTGTTTAACAGAATCATATTATATTCCTACAAATATCATAGCTAGGAATATTATTCATATGAAAATATTTTCATATTCCTATTTATATTTATAAAAACAAAATATATGAAACAACAAACACCATGAAATTAATCATCCAAAAAGTTCTCACATTAATTAACATTAAAAATCTCAGGTTCTTAAGACAACTTACCAACTGCAACTGCAATTGCATCAGATTAAAAATTAAATCTTTATTTTGGATTAAGGGTAGGGTGTATCCGAATATATTCAATTCCTATTAATGAGAAAAATGTATATTTTGGTGCATAAAGAGAATAGTACAGAGAAAGTGCAAATACAAACACAAAGGCATTGAAGATAAACCAACCAACCGCTTCAAATTGGCCCACACCCCACCCCTTTGCTTGTAGATGCAATTAGATTGAGAATATTTAGTGAGTTGAATAAGAAGGGGAGGCAAAATCCAAATCAATTTCCTCCAACTCATTATTTATATACTGTTGACCTGCATTATGTGTCATGAACTTAAAGGATCCAACTAATGTAGCACCGAATGATCTTGGAGTTCTCTTTTTTTCACAGTCAAAATCAAGTTACATACAATAAGTGTTTCTCTGATAAAATTTAACAAGAACCGTTTATTATATAGGAGTGACAATAGTATATTTCTGATAAATTTAAAAGAATGTGTTGATAATATTTCATACCCAATATCAATTCAGAGTAACTTGTTTTTCTGATATATTAAAGAAGTACAATCAGCATGAATATCTTTACTTTTAGACAGTAGAAATATAGTAACAGTTTATGCAAGATAGAAAGGCTCAAGAAGTACACAAAAGGCCTTGTCTTCTATTTTGTTGCTTTCTTATATGGCAGGATTCATCTTGTTGTTTTGCTAGAAATCATTGCATTATTTTTTTAAGGGCATACTTCACACATATAAAATGGAGGGTGCAAGGAAGAGAAAGCTAGCTATCTGCTCCAGAAAATGGGGAACTGGAAGGGTTGGAGGTACTTCAAGAGGATGTCTATCTTCCCAATTAAGAGTATCCTTCTTAAAGTGACTTCAAGCTTCAGGTTCAAATCCGAAGGTAAGACTACTTTGAGATTGAGATGCTGTGATTCACCTATGATTCACCTATGATTCACCAATGATTCTGGATCACAAGAAGTAAATAAGTTAACTTCTCTTTGATCACTTTTTTTATTTATGGTGTTGAATACAGGGCGCGGAAATGGACTTCTTAGTCTTTATAAGGACATGGAATCTTGTGGGGAATATGCAGACATTCAAGTCATGTGGAAAATGATTGAATCTTCCTCTCCCAATTCATGCCACAAGAAAAGGGTCAATAGGTCTTCATATTGGATGGTCTGTTTCAGGCCAACTTGAACTGTTTTTGGTTGATCATTTAAATGGCTCTGGTTTTTTCTTGGTGGATGAGTCCACAGGTTTAATTAAAGTATAAATGGTAGGTGTATAAGAGAAGGGGAATCAAAATTTTCTTCAAGTTCCATTCCTTCAGCCTCTACTCCTTCCCTCACATCATTAATTTTGTTTCCAAGGGAAGTAAAGTGAATGAACAGAGTTTGAATTTGAATTCTCTTGTAGAAGCCAGTATCTGCAGAGTATATAGTCTAGTTTTGGTCTACATTTCAGAAGTACAGGTTTGCATTAAAGTTTGTAAATACAATTTCGAATTATCCTTATTTTGCAAATTTTAGTTTTAAAAGAAACCATAATGTTGCTTTCATTTGAAACTTACTGTGTGAATTACTAATCAGGAAACCAAAACATATCACCAAATTAATTTTGGCAAGACAAATATAGTGCAATACAGCTGAACAGAAACCAAAAAATAGCCTAAAGCATTACCATCCATTTCCTTCAGAAAACTGAAGCTCCTCCCACATAAAAAAAGAAAAAATCAGAAATCAATAAACTACACATTCTGATCAGGAATGCTAGCAACGTATACCAAGTTAATATAGGTGTTGTCAGTTCAGCTCTTACCATTACCAATATCGAAATTGGCAATTTCCATTTCTGTATCATTTTCTTCTGAAAATCTTGCACAGATTTATGTTTATTTTAAACCATAATAACCTCTTTTTAAGTCATTTAATGTACCGGTATCAGTAAGAAGAGTAATGCTTTTGATACTTGTAGTTCACCATCCTTCATTTTTTTTCTTTACCATAAATTTCCTAAAATCAACTTGCATAAATGCAGCCACTGGAGTCATTCTAAAGAGGGAAAAAATAGAACTACTACTTCTTGGTGAAATAAGTTCTTTTAGAATCAATTTCAAACTATGTAACAATCCGACCCATGAACCTTCTATTCAATTAGAGTATTATCTATTTTAACATAAAGTTGTTACTTATACATGTTTAATATCATTTCTCATCATAATTAAATTAAAAGACAAAAGCATATTTTCAAATCTAGATTAAATAAAATCCCAGAAATATTACAACCATAATTTGGTTTCAAAATAAAAATATATTTAAAAATAATTTATTGTCAACAAAAATAAAGAGTGTCGTGAGATTATAAAGTTTAATTTACAATTGTCTGTAAGATAAAAAATAAAATATTTTAATTTAAAAGAGTCTGTAATATCAAAAACAAAACTGATGCAAGTATAACAATGCATCAATAACAGATGAGTGTAATTTGCATTATCTTGTATTTCGCAGTATCTGGCATAGATAATTTTCAAACCATCAAAGTGTACCCATTAAAGCATAATTAACCATTGACATGTTTACTGGAGAGTGACGATTGATAAAGCTAAATATCAAATGTCATTGCATAATACGCTTGTAGCTTTTTACATATGATACCAGTTATTACAACCTCCGAGTTCTTACACCTCTTTAAAATACGAAAAACATTAAAATACTAGTTCTAAATTAGAAACAACACAGAATTTAAGAGAAGGGCAAAGCAAACGAAGACTAATGAAGACTATTGAAGATCAAGCAGCATGTCCATCATGAAGAAGACTTTGATCAAAGTGCCAAACACCTGCAAGCCATAGAACATAAATTTAATCAGAAGCTATAGGCATTAGTACTGATGGAAAGGTACACCTAGGAAAATTTAGTTAACCAATGTGAGAAACAAATTGTAGCTATACATACCATGACCCTTTCCAACTCTTCTCAGTTGAGACACATACTCTGATATTTTCTTAATTGCTTCAACCTGTACAAAAGAAAGAGACATGTTTTAATAAACACATTGGTAATTTAAGGAAGATACAGTCTCAACTTGCAAGGTTCTGTGTTCACTAGTTAGAAGCACCTGTAATGTTTTCACTTTTTCTTAGCCAGATGTCTTCCTCTTTTTTCCAATGTTAAAACAAAAACCAGATTTAATGTTCCTCTAAATTTTCATCTTTTTTGTCAATTTCTTTCCTTTTTCTGATATATATTTTGAAATGCCGAAATTTCAATGAATCCACAACCACTCTATAGTTAAGATGAGTTTCACCTGTTCAGACAGAAACTCGCTTTCAATGAAGTCTACCATTTGAGGGTCATTGTTGCGATCTGCCACCTATTAGTCACAAATCTTCAACTGATTAGCTTTAATTAACTACTATAGACCCAATAATCTGAGACTTCCTCAGGAAAAAAAATTAAGAGAAAAACAAAAACTGCAACCAAAAGCAGAAAAGTAAAGACAAGCCTTACACTGTGCACATTCCGAAGTTTCTCATTCACTAACTTCTCCAAAGACAAAGCTAATTCCATTGCTGAACCAAGCAATAGAGGAAAATCAGCATATATATTGATTTGACAAAATATGAGAAACTACAATGCACAGCTTTGGAACTTAACAGAGTCACTCTATTATAAGAAAAATGTAGGGATTGACAAATAGATAAGGTTGAGAGTTGAAACAGTAATTAAATTAGCAAGCTCACCATGCAATGCATCTCCCTTTTCCACATGCTCAAATTCTGAGGGGACATCCTTGATGGGGTGAAGAACAACTCTTCCACCACGAGTGTTCTAAACAATTTAAGAAGAACCATATATATTAGAATACTGTAATTGTAACCTTAGAGAAATTTCTTTTAGATCTGTAGAAAAGTTAATTTTAGCTGCAAGATTAGGAGTTAACAGTTAACTACAAAGTTAAATTAACCTGATATTTCATAAGCTTTTCAGCATGCTCTCTTTCTTCTTCACTAGATTCCTTGAAGAACCTGTTTTCAAGGATAAAAGTACATAAAAATGATCACCCGTTTGAAAAATGGAAGAATTATTAAGAGGAAGGAGGTATAGGGGCTTTATGATAGTTACTTGGCAAATCCCTTGAGAGCCACGTAGTCCCTGTCGAAGTATGCAAACAAGGAGTGGTACACATAGGAAGCATTGTATTCCACACTGTGAAACCAAGTGAAGTGGAAAAACTCTTAGCAGAGGACCAAAAAAGGACTATTAAATGCAAACAAAGAAAAAAATATATAAATTTTCACTTTTACTAAAGTAATAATGCATTTTAAGCCTCTCAAAATTTGATCTAATTTGTTTTAATTCTTATATTTTAAAGTGATGGTTTTGATCTCGGTATTCTGAAAAGTGGCTAATTTGGTCCAGATCTTGTACTTCACTTTGAAGCTATTAGGGTCAAAATCCACCAGATCTCAGAAATGTACCATTTTCATAATATAAAAACTAAAATAAAATTTAAATAAACTTAAAACCATATAATACAATTTTTCTTATTTCACTATGTCACCTGTACTCATGAAACAAAATCCAAATAAAAAAACACAATCAAAACTCACAGAACAAGATCCAAAAAGCAGAAACAGAGTGAATGTTAAATGGTTGATACTTTTAAGACATTAATGATTATCAGGCATGTACTTACAATAATCACCGATGATTTTCTTTTTATAAGCACGAGTACAAGGAAAAGCACTTTCTTGAGTTCAATCACTCAATAATGCAAAAGGCTCACTTTAGAAGAGCAGATATAAAAGAATAATTGTTTGATCTGCTTATATTAACAAAAGCAAAGACTCTGGAAGAGCTTTAAGCTTTTTTCTTCATTTTTCAATTATAAAGTTGTCACCTTTTCAATCTCTTTAAATAGGAGACAGAAAACACATCAACAGGTTTGTAATTAAAAACTTAACAGATAACAAAAACAGAAAAAGAAAACACAAGTAAATACTCCAAAATTAACAAAAACAAAAGGTGAAAATCATAAAAATGCTCACTTTATCTGCTCGTTAAGTGCAGATTCACACTCAGCAGAGTAGTACTGACGAGCCAACGAGACCAGTGGAGCAGTGGGAACAGCAAGCTCTTCCTTCTTAACCTCCTCAAAGGGTTCAAAGATCACCCCAGTGAGAGGCGCAGTTGAGGCAGAAACCCCAAGGTTTCTGCTTCCTACTTTCTTATTCACAAAGCTCAAAGAAACAGAACAAGGTGGGTTTCTCACAGCACCCTCAACACCGTCTGAGAGAGAAAACCCAGAGAAGGGGGAGGGGGAAACTTTAGAAGGAGCGAGGGCCATGAGAGCAAAATCTCGAGAAAAGTTGAAAAGAGAGGAAAGGAAACAGAAGAAGAAGAAACAATGGCGGCTGAGTTGTGGTGGTGAAGGTTGCGTAGGACAAGGAGGGTATATGTAGGAGAAGAGAGGGGTATTTTGGGAATTCGGAGAGTGAGATCTGGGATTTTAAGCCGTTGGATGGGAAACAGGTGGACGGATAGGATTGCATTCGGAAAGGGGCGTGTGGCGAGCTCGTGGTGAAGGTGTGAAAGGAGAGATAAAGAAGATATTCGATCCACGTAAGAATTGTGGCATCATTCGGCAAAGTAGGGACAAGTGTTTCCCACTTTAACTCAGAAACATCTAGCAAATATTTTTTTAATATTTATTAAATCCAAATATTATAATATAATTTTAATTACCATGATATTATCTTAAATATTAAATAAATAATGTTGGAGGGGATATTTTTTGTATTGGTCAATGTTTAGCATTAATTGTTTTTTTAATTAGTATTAATTATTTCTAACTTAATATAAAAATAATCAATTGAAAAGTAAATCTAATTATTTATATACAAATTTAAATTACAAACTCTCATACTTTTATAAAAGTTATAGAAAATTGATATTAAGGAATTGTTTTTATTAGTAAAGAAGTGTGAAATTTTAAAAGAAAATAATAAACTAAAATTTAGATAAAAATAGAAGATTTTTACTTTCACAATTTTGGGTTGTCGTCTCTCTCTCTTTTACAATGTTTGATGAATTATTGTAGAAAAACCAGTTATGAGAATATTCCATCAAATATTAGGATTGTATTGTTTTATTATATGTATTTATAGGTATTACGACATTAACCTCTATACTTTTTATTTTATTTTCTTTTGGTAAGTATCTATTTTATGATAAATATATATATATATAATGTAAAGTTATATATATAAATGAAAAATTTACCTTTTTTTTTATTGTTTATTTTTTAATAATTTAATTATTGAAATGAGTTAAAAAATTAGACCACTAAATTATAAAAAAAATTATGAAAAATGTCTTTAATTTTTATTTTTAGAAAGAAAAAAATCTTATATATATATATATATGATAGATTAATAAAATAAAAACTTAAATTTTGTTTCTTAATATAAATAACTAGTCATTTAATACTAAATTGTAAATAATTAATACAATAAGAAATAATTAATAAACATTATCACATGAATAATTACATGATAGGCTAACAGTTGTTTTTATTTCGTAAATTAAAAAAATATATATACATATTTTGATTGGAGAAAAACATAAATAATATTTTTTATCATTAAAAATAAATAAATCATATTTAAAACTTTATTTAAACTTTTGCATGTTAATTTGTTTTAGATTTAGATATAAATAAAAATAATTAATTTATGTTTTAATTAATAAAATAATTAATATTATTTTATTTGAGTAATATCACTAAATAATTTTAAATGGTATTTAATTGAAATTTGATACTAAAAATAAAAAAGATTTATTAAAAATATAACTTATATTAAATTAAGTCATTCTAAATATTATATATTAAGGGGTATAACTCTAATGTGTTTGTAAAATTTTTAATATTCATATGGATCATTTACATACATTGGTTCATATAAAATATACAATATTAACTTTTTTTTTATGCTTAAATGTGAATAAATTCATTAATTTTTCTATTTTCAAGTTTACATGTATAAAAATATTTTCAATAAATAAAATTAATCTTTTAAATAAATCTTATAGAAATATGGTATGTACCTTAGAGGTCAAATCAGTGCACTATTATAATATGTTAGGTTTTCATTTGAAAGTATGACTGACTTAATTCAATTTTTGAAAAGAAAAAAAAATCAAAAGTACTTAACTTATTTTATTTACTTTTTTAAAGTTTAATTACATTAATTGATCTAAAAATAAAATTTCTAAATTTTAAAGTTTAAAAAATTATAAATCTCATAAACTTTCATAATTTTTTATCAGGAAATGATAATTAGAGAATGTAAAATGAACTAGGAAGGGAGAATTTAAAGAAGAATTTGATATGAAAAAAAATATTTAGTTATTCAGAAATCCAAATATTTTTAAATTGAAAAGAAAATAGTTAAATTCTTATTTTAAAAGACATTTATATTTTTTTTTCTTTCTTTAATCTTCAATTAAAAAAAATATATCATTATTCTTCCTTCTCTAATGTTATCATAAATCTCAATTTATATTCCATAATTTTAATATAAGATTGTTTTGTTAGAGTATCTATAGAGATATATGATGAGATAATTGTTTTTTTTTATATAATTTTCATCTTATATTTTAAATACGAAAATAACTATTTTGCATTTTAAATTCTATTAAGAAATCTGAATTCACGGTGTGATCTATTTAAATTTTGATTGTTACATGTTTGGATTAAAAATAAAATAAGAAAATAATATTATGTATTGATCACTCATATCAATAAATTAATTAATGCATTAATTAATAAATGAATTAATAAAAGAATAAATTGTAGAACAATATTAAATGCATAAGTTATGAAGTAACGGAAAGGAAAACATTAAAGTGTAACAACAGAAGTTTAAAAAAGACAATAATTAAAATAACGAAAATGGAAAATGTTGTAATTTAGTTGTTAATGTGAATATTTCATAAGAAAATCTTGAATCATCTTTGAAAACAACTGTGTCGGATAGAAAAAAGAAAAATAATGTAAATAGAACAAAAGAGGCAAGAATCTTGACAATATTTAAATAAATTTAATAAAATTTTAAATAAGAAGAAAAGGCATACAAATGGTAATTTATTAAAAATTTAATAGCAATAAAGTAAATATTGTTTCTGAAATAAATTAGGAGATGGGTAAGTTGTGAATTGAAAAAGTTATTAAGAAGGAAATAAGGCAAAATAAAATTATCATGTATTATAGTGTAAAATCAAGCATAAATTATTTAGGGTTTGGTTTTGAAATATCAAAGCCTTAGATTTCTAGCAAATATTAGCCAATGCTGCAACAAAATGAGGTTTCATTGACTTCATTCAAAAGAATTTGAAAAATTTCCTTGGGAATAAGCTACCCTTTGATTCATGGGTGATCACCCCCTCTCTTAAGCTTCGTAATTGCTCATTTCCATCATTCCAGAAGCAAAATTTTCAGGTCCAACATCAAGATTGGGGGTGGGATAGGTCATATGAGGAAAAAAAAAATGTCAGTTGAAAAGGTGTAAAAAATAACATCTTTTAAGAAATAACAACTTTTTTTATTTTCCCTTGTTAAAAAATAATTACAAAATACATATATTCAAATTTTTCAATAAAAATAAATAAATATTATTAAAATCTTATATCAACTAAAAATATAATAAAATAATAATATATAGATAATTTACAAATCTTATATAAATAAATTTAATTAGGTAAATTATGCTGATATTTCCTAATGAGACTCGTTGATGGAAGAAGAAGTTTAATAATAATTTAAATTTAAGTCATCAAACCATGTTTTGTATATTAAAGAATAATTCATTTCGGTAATAGTTAAGATATAATATTTTTTTTAGCCATTATAACAAACAAAGCACCAGTGGTCTAGTGGTAGAATAGTACCCTGCCACGGTACAGACCCGGGTTCGATTCCCGGCTGGTGCATTCTTAAATTTTTAGTTTTACAAAATTAATAAAATTTCAATTAGAAAAAATGTATGACTGTTTTATTTAGTACAGAATAAATACCAAATTCACTACATTCATTCTTATATAATATTTCCCTTTTCCATCTTTTCTTCATGCCAGCCGGGAAATAGAGCTTTGCTCCCTCACATAAACTGCGGCCACTTTTACCCATGTCAAGACCTTGCTCTTCATTCACTTTATGGATGAAAAGAATGTATAAATCTTCTTTGGAAAGACTTAGCTGGTTTTAAAGATTCATTTAAGTAGGATGTTATTAATTCATTATGTAATTTGTATGTATTAAAGATCAAATATAAATTTCTCATGAACGATGCATATCTTACAATGCATGTTTTTTACTATATATTAGTGATTCAGGTTTGTTTCTCCAGAATAAGGTGGTGCAACTCCCGCTGTGTTCATTCACAACCTAAATTTAGTAGATATTCATACTACATATTCTTCCTTAAGTATTTCCTCGACGGGAAATCTCAGCTGTTGGATGTGTAATACAACAATAGTATTTTAGTTTTAAGTACCTATATATTTAAAACTCTGACATCTTACAACAGAAGCAAAATGTTTTATCAGAGAGAACATTTCTTATACATTTTTAGTCACAGTTTCTGTAAGTTCCAATGCAGTGTTTCTGCTTCAAAACCACAGCAAATACCTTTAATTTGCTACACTGGTGTATTACCCCAATGGTAATGGATTGATTAATCAGCAGGGAAGAATATCATAATTGAAGTTTTGAACATTGCCACCTTTCCCAAGATTTATGTTGAAGATATCCCACATAAATAGGCGAATTTGAAAAACAAACTCATTATTAACTCTCAAATATATACAACTTTATTCAATAAATAAAGTAACCAAAAAGAGAATGAAGCAAGAAGACCTACGAGTAAATTCATAGTGAGTGTGCAAAAACAAGAAAATTAAAATTTATAATCACAGTATCGACTAACAAGGTATAACATAGGACTTCTACATGCTTATCAAAACTCGTACCCAGATTGGAGGTGGCACAGCTTGATTCCATAGGCACCTCCCTACTCTCGTATAAACAACACCCTCTCTAGTACACATTCCACCTCCCATAAATGAACTTCCTAACCGTATTCAAACACTCCACCTTAAAGACAAACTAATAAGAATCACTATTTAAAAATTTTCCATTTTCATAGGATCCCAAAAGAGCATGCCTGTGTGTGTTCATTCACATGAATAATCATCAAACACGTTTAAATTTCAAGCATCATGATTAATCACGTGAATAGTTTGAGTTCATTTCCATAATTGCACCTGAAAGGTAGGGCCTGATTCAACGACAAAAAAAGAGAACAAGTATAATGAAACATGAATTCCCATTTCCCAGTGACCTCATAATGCCTCCTTGAGATGAAAGGTTCTAGCCATGGTCCTAGCATGATCATATTCATTGAGATCAACAAGTATTTTCTTTAATCGACGAGCTAGATGACTTGTATCACTCTCTGGTACATTTCTTCGCTCTAGAATCCTTCCAAGTGACAGCACATAAGTCAGCAGAGGCTGCAATTTGTGTCTACAATGTGAGGAAGATAGGGAAAGTATTAGACTGCTGAAAAAAAGTCATAAGGGTAATGTCTCTCCATTTTACATATAATAAGATAAGATATAATAAGTGACATCAAACCAGAGTTAAATTTAAATGACTTTATAACCTCTAAGAAGCAACTTCTTAGTGGCTGTCACATCTTAAACCTACATCCTCTATTTAAACTCCCATCAATTCCATTAACCCCCCACCGAATGTACACAATCTGTACCCCAATTGCCTGTACAATACTCAATTTGCCCCTATAGACAGTACCCAAAATTACCGTAATGTGAAATGAGTCTAAAGAATGTGCAACTGTCTTTACAAAAGAAACAAATGTAATCAACAATTTAACAAAGTAACATACTTTCTGTCTCCGATGACACTTGGGCCAGCCCAAACCCCAGAGAGGGAAGCAATAATCCGTTCTGTTCTCGTTATCGCATCTTGAACATTTTCTGATATGATTCTTAAGTGAGGTAGAACTTTACCAAATAAAAGATCATCTAGAGCAAGCTTTTCTAACACTGACAATGAATATACATCCTTCCACAAGCAAATGTTTCTCAACAATCGAACAGACACACCAAACCTATATGCTGCAACTCGTGCAGCATCGGGAACAGCAACTAGTACCAGCGGGTTCCATGTGGGGACCTACAAAGTAGACAATATGATAAATTATCCAAAAATGCTTAATAACTCCAAGTACGTACAATAAATCCAAATATAGCTAGATATGCAGATTAACATAAAATGACAATGCATATACCTATATATAACTTTTTAAAGATAAAATAAAATGCATGAATATGTACTTCTAACTAGTAAATGTAAATGTTGATTTTGGGAGCATACTGTAAGATTAGCAACAGCATCAGCCAGGCGTGTTCGAATGGAAACTAGCAAATCAGCAAGAGCTTCACTTTCATGAGACACATGTTGCACAATCAATTTTGTAGCAGCAATAGCATTCATCGTTTCCTGTTGACTAAGCATGTCCCAGCAATGGGAAATTTCATAGTGCAGAATAGGAAGTGCAACCTTTTCCACCAAGTTTGGGACAAGTTCAAGGTCAGCATCTCCATCATCATGAACAAAATCTTTTCCATCTTCAGGCAAACCATAAGTAAACAATAATTTATACCTGAATATTAAAAGGAGGAAGAAAATTTCAATACATTATAAATTGATGAAAAATGATAGATAAAAGATACTCCTGTAATATGCATATATATCAAGGTTATTGAATCAATATTTGAATATCCATTTGTTATTTTTTTGAATTTTGAATCATAATTTTGTCTCGAATTGTAAGATTCAAGTATGATGAAAAATCACTTCAAATATATTATATAGATTATATATAGTGTTCAATGTAAACAATATAAACTACAAATAGATACAACAACTCAAGCAAAAGTTATACAAAACAAAACAACTAGATATATCTAAGTTTGCGAGGTATTTATTTTAGAAGAATGGAAACAACACAATTAATAGCTAAATAAAGGTGGAATAATCAAATAGGATAAGTTCACAAGTGTTCCTTCAAATTCCTTTTCATTTAAAAATTTAAGCTCACGTGACTTTTTTAATTTTTTTCATAAGAATTTGTGAAAAAGTGAAAAACATGAATCTTTGAATCATATCATTTAGGATTCACCTTGAGATACGAATAAAGAGCCAAAATGTATTGAATCGTAAGATTTGAATAGTGAATTGAAAGATTCTGATAACTATGATATATATTAATCAAGCTAGGGAATAAAAACAAGCTCGTGATCCCCAATAATGCCTCTGAAAATTTTTCAAGAAAGAATAGTAATACAGGGGGGGAATAGTTCAATACCATTTCATCTCTTGAAAGTCTATACCCTTGTGAAGTGGATCCCACCTCAGGAGTTCCAATCTCACATATGGAGAGAAGACCAGTGGAAGACTCAATGACATATAAGCATCTTTATAACTTGACGAATACTCTCTTTTCCATTCTTCCATTCTTCTTTTAACCAAAGATAATTGACCATATTCCTCAGAAGCGTCACCAAAAATCTCATCTGCAGCCTGCAGCACCAAATCACGCTGTGACTCATATGCTTGGCTCTCACTATCACTCTCATCAGTGCTTGATTCACCCTCTATTTTATGATCATCCAATTCCATGGATGCCAGCTTTTTAGAATCAAATACATGAGACCTCTTGCGCTGACGAGCCTCAGCCCTCATTTTCATTTGCATCCGTTTCTCAAGATTCAAATCCCTCCCAAATTCATCTAATTTAACTGGCAGATCTCTTTGTTTTCTTACAGCAGCATATGCCTCCTGAGCAGCACATTTTGCAGCTTCCATATTGTTACCTTTCTTGTTTAATACTGACATTGCAGCTTTGACTGCTGCTTCTACCTCAACCATTTCATCATCATTGTTAGCGGTTCTTCTTTCAAAAATGGCTGATGCACGATCTTCATGAAGTTTCTTTATCTGCTCTTCAAGTTCCTCAATGTAAAAAGCTTTGTGCTGAAGTAAAAGTCATAGGATAACTTTAGTTACAGCCTCAATGAATGATACCATGCATAAAAGCATTCACAAGAAGATAATTAAGTGTCAACTTTTAAATATATACTCTTTCAACATTATTAGAAGTATCACTGTCATGTTTTCAAAGTGGTTTATAGCATAGTGGTCAATCCCAGACTGCCGACAACTTTTGTCGCCACTTTTGCATGAAATCACAGCCATTCTTCTGTACATGAGCAAAAATCCCTCTTGATTTCAATCAGAAACCCCATTCTATTAACTACAAAAAAATTCTTTTATTTGATAATATTTAATTGCTTTAAGTCTTAGAGGTTCAAACTTTTTTTATTCCTTGACATTTGTCAGTATTGGCATGTGTATACTTTTAAAATTTTGACTTTTGATCATTAATTAACTATGAAACACCAATACTTCAATTTGCTTCATATATCCTTATTTGATACATGTTAGTGTCTGATACTTTAAGATACTTCACCAATACTTATGGATGAAATATCCAAATTTCTAAAACATTCAATATTTGTATTTGTTTCACGTATCTGATATCGATACGTTTGGATAATTTACTTATATATATAGGTAAAGTGCTCAAGTTTTGAAAACATTTATAACCAATAAAAATACAATGAACATATAAGTATGTATAGTATAGAAACATATAAGTATGTGTAATATAGAAATAAATAAATATTTTCTTTTCATAAACCAAAGAAGGAAATTGTTTTCTATGAATTACTTTTAAAAATGATGAGATTGATAGTGTTATTTCTACATGTAAATAATATAAAGATATTTCGACAACATCTAAAAAATATAATTTTAATTTGGATTTGTATAATTATTAATTATATATTTATTGTATTTTATAAATTTTTAAAATGTATATACTTCATGTATTGTGTCCTATTATTTCTAGAATAAACATATCATCATATCAGATACCTATCAAATACGACAGACATATCGTATCCATGCATTATGGTTATTTAATAATGTCTTTAATTGTGTGTAATTTTTATTTTTCAGCAAACAATTGGGATTGGGATTGCTCCAGCATTTCAGACATAAAAGCACACAATTCTATGAATGGGTTATGGTTTTGACATTTGTATACTCTACTAAGATAAACTATTTTAAGGCCAAACTAGTATCTTCCCCACATCTTTCAGCATAAATCTCATTATCACATTCTTATAAACACAAAATGAAATAGGAAAGAAGAAAAAGAAGGAAACAAATGATATGGGGAAAATAGAACTTAAAGAAATATTTAATTATGAAGGATAAGAATCTAGGTAAACAAAAGAATACAAGAAATTCAGTTACCTGTAAAAAGTCACATATATTTGAGACATAATTTCGAAGCTTTTGCATAAACCTGTACTTCTCATCAGCTACCACTAAAGAATTTTCAAGTGCAGTAATGTTCAAAAGGGAGGCAGACAAATTTTCATCAGTTTTACTCAATGATGACATAGTTCTTCCATGAGATTCCTGTTATGAAAAAAAAATAGAAATTAAGAAAACATATCAATCCACTAAAAGATAAATGTGTATACATTTCATGCCAGAATAATATTCAAGGCCACTGTGACCCATACTGGTATTATTCTAGACATTTATCAAATGAGACAATTTACAGGTTTCAAGGATTAAAACTTTTTTTTTTTTTGACAATTTAAAGACTTGAATATAACAAAATTCTAATTGCTGACCTTCACAGATATTAAACCAAGGGAAATTATATCATGAAAGAAATGACACATTAGGGGACCTATGTACAACTCAGGGTGTGCAAATGCACCCCCTAAAACTTTGATAAATTACAATGTAAATATCTTGAGCTTTGTATTACGCCCACTATATTTTTACATCTGAACCCACTACTCTCCAATGTCTATCTCACCTTCAATCATTTGATTTGAAATTAAAATTAAATCTTTTCTCCAATAACAGAAGCTACTAATTAGCTTTCTTGCTCCCACTAACTCAGGGTCCTCGACCCAACATTGCCCATACACATCTAGAAAAAAGATCATCAAGAAAACTACCTATACAGAAGTCAATATACTTATTGTAGGGTCAATCTCCCATGGGCTCATTTATGCTTGCAGCCTTACAAGTACATATTCATATCAAACAAAAACACATGATTCAAATTCCAAACGGTCTCTCTCTCCCCC
>BDMB01000008.1:5923281-5933657 GCA_016859785.1 Macrotyloma uniflorum | reverse complement strand
ATATATATATATATATATATATATATATATAAAGTAAATTTTTCTAGATGTCAACTTAAATGTTTAAAATGTAGATACAAAAATTAATACAATTTACATCAGATTTATTGAGCAGTTTATTCATTTAAACAATGTTGCACTATAACGAAGCATACAACTGCTACCAAATAGCATCATTTTCATGTAAATTTAAAACAAAAAAAGAAGGAAATTCTCAAGATAACTCTTTCTAGGGGCAAATTTTACATCATTCAAACAGAAGTACACTCTAAAATACAGAAGGTTCATATTCTCTCTGAGGAGATTCAAACAGAACTACATGTCATTAGGTAGTTCATCACCTAACTCTAAAATACACTCTCGCAGCTGCCCAGTGATATTAGTGGAGTCTAGTCGTGATAACTCTACCTCCCAGTACCAGTCCCAGTAAGTTTGATTAACAAGATAAGTGTGTCTTTCCCAAATCCTTACAAGCTTAACCCTCTAATTAAACTATGGCAATATATGTATATTATGAATGGTTTAAGTTATGCACAAACAATGTGTAACAACCAACAAACTAGACTTAGGTTCAAGTGATGAAATCAAAGACGAAGATAAAGTGCCCATTTACCACATCAAGTTGCAAAAATATATTGTGCTCACTAGATAGCTTGCCCACAATATGGGTTTGTAGTTTCCCCTAATTTGAGTTAAAGTTGACCTGTTAACTAAAGCTTGGTCTTAGAATTATGAACAATGAAGAAAAGTTCCC
The DNA here is from genome assembly GCA_016859785.1 of Macrotyloma uniflorum. Classification (NCBI taxonomy): domain Eukaryota; kingdom Viridiplantae; phylum Streptophyta; class Magnoliopsida; order Fabales; family Fabaceae; genus Macrotyloma; species Macrotyloma uniflorum. Next base: position 5,932,903 of record BDMB01000008.1, on the reverse strand, counting down.
CAAGCAAATTGGTTCAGTGCCTTAATTTGAGTAGTGAGTTTTACTCAGATTATTTTTATATTTTTACATAATTTCCCTGCTATAACCTAGCTATAAAAGGTTTGAATTTAATTAACACTATTGTTAAGGACTTGGGTATTATGGGGTGCCTAAATCCTACAGTGAGTAGTATGGAACATTCAATGGAGTATTTAAGTGTTTAGTTGTCCCTTTTAATAACTAGCTTTTGAGAGTGGATTCCCCAAGAACTTGGACACTTATCAATTGGTTCGGAGTTGATTGTCAGTGTCTTGGAAAGGGCTCCCTACTAAGGGTTCTGACCAGTGGAGGATTTTGACCAATGGAAAGTTGAGTGAAGTGAAGTGTCACCAAGTAAAGTGTCATAGAGTGAAAGCCACCAAGACATCAGCTCTTAGGGACAGTGTTATGATAGGGACTTGGATATTATGGGGTGCTTAAGTCCAACATTGAGAAGTATGGGATTTAAGTGTTCGTTCTCCCTCCTTAAAAGCTAGTTTTAGAGGGTCTGTTCCCCAAGAACTTGGGTATTTAACACCTATATACAAACCTATAGACCCAATCTTGTAGTAAGACCTTCCTTCATGCAGAAAAAGAGTAAAAACTCCACTGTTCAGTGATATTAAATATCATAGAAAGTTTGGAGATCTATAGTACCTTTTAATCATTTCTATCCACAACTTTGTCTTATTTTCTCATATTACCTTCCCACACGATCCATACTTTCTAGCAACCACAAGCTCTTAATTGTGCAGAAAATAAACTTGTTACTTTCACGATCTCATGGTTTCAGACTTAACAAGGATAAGTAGCGAGCTTTTCAGTGACTGTTCACAAGTTGGATAAGCAGTTCTCTATGACTTATTAGCACATTCCCCACAATTAGCTCCTATACCTACTTGTTTAAAAAGACTTAAAAGCTTAAGCAGATGCAGAATTTGAAGCATTCGTTAATGTTCTGTTTCTTCACACTCACACATGCTATAGAACAAGATCAACAATACCTTTGTCATACAACAACATGCATAATTCATAAGTGCACTCCTCCTAAATTTGAGCATTTACCAGAGAATAAACTATACTGATCTCAGGTTATCAGCTCAGTACACAAGCTAAATTTTAATGTCCTTTAGTGACATGTGAAATTTTGAAGTTGGATGTTTTCCCAAATTCTTCTTTTGAATGTAATTAACAAATGAATTCAAGAACTGTCATAAGTCCCTCAACTTGGCTAATTCTGACCTCTATTGGACTTACATTGTAAAGACTTCTTCTAAGTTCGAATAACAAAACCAAAGACACCCACTAAGATGGTCCCAATATGGCAAAGAAAAAGTGTAAAGTCAATCTATTATCATCAGATAGACTTAATGGCTCTAACTTGTTTGGGACATACCTTAAGCCTCCTCACATTCTCGACCAAAGCTTTCCTCGCATTCTCGGCTTGCTGCGATAGAGGCAAGACATCCAAAGCCGGCATCGGTTCAATTGCTCCTCCAATGCCAGGACTCACTAATGCTGCTGCACTTGGAACAGCGCCATACACAGTTGCTGTAGAAGGAACAACATACTTGTGCTGTTGAGTACCTTGCACAACAGGAACATCAACCCTAGCAGACCCTTCATCCATTCTCTTCCCCAACCCTTTCCTGAACTGTTCTTCTTCCCACATCTTCTCCTCCTCATCATCATCCTCGTCTTCCTCCTTAAACCTCACATCCACCCTCCTCTCCTCCACCTCCTCAAAAACCCCTTTCTTCCCACCTTCCACCTTCTCCCCAAACATAGCAATCCGGCCTCGAAACTCCGGCTCCTCATCACTCAACCCCTCAGCAGCACCATGATTGCTGCCACCATCCAACGAGATATAATCCGGGGCAGCGGGGCGCGCCTGCCGGAGGCGCTCCCGCTTCGCCCGAATAGCCTTGATGGTTTCTTCATCGGGGAAAAACGAGCCCTTCCCATTATGAAGGCCTAAGCTACCCAACTTTCCTTCAACCTCTTTGTGATCCCCTTCTGAATCCGATTCCCGACCCTGGGGCTCCGAAGCTACAGGTTTGACGAGGCCCTTGAGGACGATGACAGGTTCGGCGGGGGCTTTGGGCTCGGGACGGGAGGAGCTGCTGCTGGTGACCAAGGTTCGGGTGTTCTTCTGAAGCTCACGGAGGGTTTCTTTGGTGTAGGTTCCGGCTTGGGGTAGGACATTGGAAGGGACCGAAGGGGAAGAGGAATGCGCGATTCGGTCTTTGAAAGTGGTGATTTTGTGAGAGGAAGAGGGTTTTGTGGAACGTTGAGGTTTTGTGGATCGTGGACGAGGGTTTTCGTTCTCTTCGTCGTCGGCGAAGCTGAGAAGTTTGGGCGCTTGGGGCTTTTTGGGCTTGGCGGAGGAAGGGGGCTTGGACGAGAGAGTGGAGGTTTCGCCGTCGTCGTCATTGGCTTCGGTATCGCCGCCACCACGGCGGCGGAAGTTGCGTGATTTGGCGGTGGACATGGGAGAGAGCGAGGGTTCCGGTGGAGGCAACGGTTGAAGTGAATAGTTGGAGTGGCGCTGTTAGTGACGGTTATCAAATTAAAAGTCTGGAGATTATCTTTAACTCAAATGTCGATTATTGAATTAGTAATTTTTTTTTTCTTTTGGGCTTTTTTATCCTCTCTCCGGAGGTTTTTTCTTTTAATTGCAGAAATTGATAGATTTTAGAAGAATTTGTAAATCCTGATATTTAAAAAGAAAATATTTAAAAGATAATTTTATGAAATTTTTCTAACTTATCTGATAAATTAGAGAAAAAGATAATTATTTAATTTTTTATATATTTTTGTCTAATTATATTTTATAATTACTTTTTATATTTTTTTATTAAATTTTATTAATATATTTATCATTATTGATTAATATATATATATATATAATTTAATTCTATAGATTGAATTTGCCTTTTAAAATATATGACTTTTGTTATTTTAAAAAAAATCATATTTAAAACATAATTTTTAAAGGTGATTTATTCATCTTATAAGTATTAAATCAAAACTATTATATTTGATGAGTTAACTTAAATCTTATTTTACTTAATCTAATTATTATATTTTTATTAAATAATTAAATTGTTATTTTTAGGAGCCTATAATGATATATAATAATTAATAATATAATCATTCAACAAGAAGATAGTGTTTGATGATTCAATAAAAAGATAGTGTTAAGCGAGTATATCATAAAAAAATTCTAATTTTTTTTTTTTAATTTTGTGAGTTTATGTATATTTTATATGTTTATCTATTTTTAATATAATGATTTATTATTTATTGAAACCTTCCTATTTTCTTTAATATTAATTTCTAAAAAATAAAAAGTAATTTATGTAATAAATAAAAACTATTAATATAATGATTGATAATGTTACGATTATCTAATAATATTTGAATCATGGTCCAATTAAGAAAATACTTTATAGAACGAATAAAAATTGTAATGATCAAATAACTTTTTAAATGAATATTGATTTTGTGTTTTAAAAATTAAAAAAAATTATAATCAATCTAAATTCAAATAATTTAATTAGATCTAAAATAAAAAATAAAAATTATATTTATTAAAATAAATTTAAAGTAATTTAAATTTGAATAATTATAAATTGAATTTGAATATTTAGATTATATTTTTCATCCACAGAAAACAAGCAAGGGAGAAAATTACATGCTTAGATATTTTGATAAAAGAACAAAGACAACATGTTTTCAACAAGCACCAGTGGTCTAGTGGTAGAATAGTACCCTGCCACGGTACAGACCCGGGTTCGATTCCCGGCTGGTGCATTTCTCTTTTTAATTCTCTCTTTTGTTTTAATGAAAAATTCATAGGAATGATATCATCATATCGTGTTTTGCTCCACATGCTGAATCGTTGACGAAGACATTACATACCAAACTTCTACATTCAAAATAAGATAAATGTAATCAAAGAAACATTGGCTTGCAATTTATCACACAGACTTGGACATTTCCAAACGGGACCAATTTATTTGAATATGAAAAAAATTCCAAAAAGCGACCACTACATTTTGAATAATTCTTTATTATGATGTTAATTAATGTAACACCGACAATGTCTATGCTTCAATTTTTCCATTGACTTCGTAAGCATTCTGTACACAATTCATAGCAACCTAGAGATAGTAGCTGAGAACCAATACCCTATAGTCATGTTTGGATTACCATTAGAATCCTTCTTTAAGTACTTTCATATTAAAAGGTTCAAAGTACAAAGAAATTTTTTGTTCAAAAGTATGTGTAACACCTTCACTAGCCCATAATAAACAGTAAAAACTGAAACAATTTGATCATCAAGCAGGAACCAAAAGAGGTTCCACAATTCCCAAGTTCACTCTCTACATTCATATCTAGTAGAATAAAATAGGTCCACAAGAACAGATAATTTATTTTACTAGCTGTAAAACTACTTAATAAGAATAACTTATTGTAAATATACTAGAACTTATCTACGTTTACACCATCTCTAGTAACCTCATATGCTTCCCTTTTCCTTGTTTTCTTCATGCCAGCCATGAAATGGAGCTTTGGTCCCTCAGATGATATGGTGGTTACTTTTACCCAGATCAGCACTTTAGTCTTTATTCCTTCTATTTCTGCTAGCTTTCCTTTCTCCAAATAACCACTCACAGTGGTGGAGAACCGCAAGACTGATGAATCTCGGTACCCCACTTCACATACTTGAGGGATGTAAACAACAAGCTTCCCTGTCTCTTCATTGAATTCGTAGTTTGTCGCATCACGAGGAAAGATTCCAATGGGTAGATCATACTCCTTTAGTAACTCCGTTAATGCCTTTTGCATCTTTCCTGTGAAGCATTAAGGGAGTAATGTTAATCAAAAGGGGGGAGGGGAGGAGTGATTGAGGGGTCACTAATTTATTCTGATTTGATTTGCTAATGGGAAGTGCAAGATGACTTGAGATGGCAATGGATGAAGAAGAATGTATAAATCATCTTTGAAAGGACTTAGCAGGGTTTTAAGATTTGTAAAATTGGGATGTAATAAATTCAAAATGTAATTTATATGTACTAAAGATCAAATGTAAATATCCTACTTCCACAACTTACGTTACCTATGGAATGATCAAATATCAAAATTCAAAAGATTTATTGTAAAAGATGACTTTGTCATACATGATGAGACGATGAATACCATAAAATGCATGTTTGTCACATTAATTTCAGTTTAGAATGATTTGAAGTCCTTCTCAGTATATCTAGTGTTCTTCAGCAAAAGTAGTTTCTGAAAAAGCAGTGCAAGTATATATGTCCCTATTCACACTAGACTACTGCCAAAAACTCATCCCTGCCTGCTCCCACAACATATATGTAAACACAGTTGAAAGTGATTTATATATCAAAATGCTAAATTCCCATGTTAGTCCAGTTCACTCATCATGGAGAATCGCATTACACTCAGGTCAAATGAAAATTGATTACATATAGGATTGGTGAAATATGTATAAATAGCTTTGGCAATCCAAGAGAGGATTTTGAATCTTCGATGCATTTATTATCAGGGATTATGAGTTGAAGTTAAAAAAATTCCTCACCACACCACAGATTTCATAGCCTATACTTGTACAAATGTTTGAGCAATACATAGAAACATTATAGAAACAAACCTTTTAATTTGTTGACCAACCATTTGGTTCCCCCTTCAAAACTGGTTGACAGTGACTAATCAACAATGGCAAACGTGTTAATATAAACATAAGCAATGAAATGTCTTCTCAAAATTTGTTATAATCTATTGGAAACATTACAGCCCCAAGAAGATGCACAAATGAATAAAATGATTTCTTTGAACAGCAAGGGCGTAAATCAATCTTGAGCACTGCATCTTCCCTAATATTCATATCAAAGTAATCTTGTTTGCTCTATATTTATACCCAAAGCAAAAAGAATTAGAGAACTAAAGCATTAAGTCACTAACAACAATCCAACATATCTTGCCCATACTATGTGAAACTCAAAATTTCCAGCAAAGAAAAATGAACAGCTTTCAGCACCAAAACAAACTAACTTCAAGCATGCATTGACATAATTACATACTATTAATCATTAGGGCTTACTGTGACACTCACACTATGTCTAACTTGGTTAATCAAAATTAACACTTTTTTCCACTTGTGAATCAAAACAAGCACATTATGGAGCATGCAGGAACTGTCAAGCTATCACATTTCTTTAGAGAGACTAACCATGTAGCAAATGCATTAGCCAAATTTTGCCAGCAGAATTTATGATTTCATTCCTGATTTTATTTTTCTGCACTGGCAGATGCTTCATCCTCAAGTTTTCCTCGTGTCTTTTAGTTTGTAACTCCCCTGTTTATTACCGGAAAAACAAAACTTGTACACAATTTATAAAGCTTCCCTGTTCCTGTTCCTTTGTTATTCAAAGCCTAAATTTCGTTCCTAAGTTACTAGGCCCTCACACTACCTGTTGCTCCTTAAAAAATATTTCCTCACATTGCCCGATTCTTATTTAATCTCATGTCCCCACCACAATAAAAGAGTCATGAGATTTATCTTCCAATGCTGAGGATTGACCTCTAATCCTGGACCCATTGCCAATGTTTCACTCACCTTTACACTTTGGCTTATAGCTTACTTTCTACTCACCAAAACCATAAATAATGACTTAAAATTTGTTTAAACTCAAAATCTCAGAACTGGCGATCACATTGTAATCTTCCCCAATATTTATGCTGGAACATATATCAACATATATCAAAAACAGGAGAATTTAAAAAAAAAAAAAAAAAAAACTCAACATTAACTATCAAATACCCCTGGTTTTATTCAATAAAGAACTCCAACTAACCAAAAAGGGAAAACGAACCAACACCTACAAGTAAATTCATTGTGGGTGTGTACAAGAAGAGAAATATAATCACAGTAAACAGGTACCACCTAAGACTTTAACACTGTTACCAAACACCCAAATGGATGAAGGTGACTACCTGATTTCAAAAGGGTGCACCTTCTACTCAAACCAAAAATTTCAAATCCCCTTCATGCACCATGATTTTACCTTGTTGTACACCTTCCACCTCCCATACCAGACCTAAACTTTCTTTAGCACGCATAAATAAACTACCTAAACCATTTTTTATCACTCCTCCCCAAAACAATCTAAAAAAATCACCAATTAAAAAAAACCCTTTTTCATAGAACCTCAAAAGGGCATGCCTGTGTGCATCATTCACATGAATAATCAACAACTACGTCCCTACTTCAACCCTTAACGCTCAACCGAACCCACTACTCAAAGGTTGAGAAAGAAATTAAATTCCATATTTTTCTTTTCAAGAGGGGCAAATATGACAGCCAGAACAATAAAATTCAAGCACTCACATGGAAAAGGAAAAAGACAAAAAAAGAAATTTTTGCATATAAAAGATAGAAAATTAAGAATGAATATGGCAAAAGATTAAAAGGGTGTTAAGGATTGTGGTGTGTACGTTGATATCCTCACCGACAGAGTTAAACTCCTTACTGGCCTTGCGGCTGAACCAGTATGACCCCACCTTGTTCAATATCTCATCCATTTTGCGTTCTTCTCTTCCCTCTTCCCTCTTCCTTCTCAGAATGAAACAACTTCACAACATAAATTCTCAGAACTTCCTCACCAAACTTCGGCTGCGTGTTTTCTTTATTATTGTTTACACAGAATAAACCATTTTTCTTTGTACCCGAAATAGATAGATAGATTACTTTTTCAATTTCTTCGCCGCGTCCATTTCTTTTCTACTTTATCTGCTAATTTTTACAAGGGATAATTCATACAATTAAATTTCTAATTATTTTAAGGTAGAGAAAAAGATGATTAAATGTAGGGTTAGTTATGATTTTTTACTCTCTTTTTCTACCTAACATTTTGATGACTTCTCATATTATTAAAAATTTGGATCAAATAATTATGTATAATACTTTTTTAGTAAATTATGTTTTTGAATTAAATCTCTATTTTTTGTTATCTACTTTTAAAACCTTTTTTGGGAAGGAAATAGAAATCTAATAGATTAAAAAGTTGAAATTTGAAAAAGGCACAGCTTTAACTTACATTAACTGCGCTTTGAAAGAGCTTTCAAGAAAAACAACGCTTTCAAAATAGGTTAATAATTTGAAGTTATTTCAATGATAAAGTTTCAAAACGTGATCAATACATTTATTGAACAAAATTAGAGGTTTTAAATATGGTTTTATTTTTAGATTTTATAAAATATTATTAGTTTTCAATTTTTAACTTTTCTTCTATTAGTCCATTTTTTTGTTATTAATTATGTTAAAAAGGAAAAATATTAATTTGTATGATTAAAGTAAAAAAAAAATTGAATAAAGATAATTATAATTTTATAAATAATTTAATTAAATAATATATTTATTATCTAATTTAAATAAGGTAATTATATATATGTTGTTTTTTTTATAATTTAATTATTTGTTTTTAATATTTAAAATACTTAAAGCTCATAATTTATCGTTTATATATAATTCTGGTATTATAATACCGAATCACTATAATATAGCTGTTTTAACAAAGCATAAAAAAAATTATCTCTAAAAATAAAAAATAATAAAGTATATCTTTAATATTTCAAATTAATAATTATAGTATAATAAAATTATATATAACAAAAAAAATCTTTAATTTTGATTTTTCTATATTTACACATTTTAAAATTAAAATAAAATAATTGACTTAAATATATTCTTAAATTCATGTAAAAATTATTTTCCTATTTTGATCACTAATTTTTCTTTTACTTTTACATTTTTACATTTTTTTAGTATTTTTTATTATTAATTATAATTAATTTAATATAAAAATGTGAAATATTAATTAAAACAATTAGATTACGTTTAAGTACATAATTCAATTCAATTAAGTAATATATTTAATATTTTAAATAAATAAGATAATACATATAATTTTTATTTTTAATATAGTATGATTAATAAGTTTTATATTATTTTTTAAATAATAACTAATTTTTTTGTTTATAAAATATTATTAAAATAAAATTACTTATATATAATTATAAATTTATCAATTATATTAAAGAATGATTAGTGGTAAAAATATTTTAATATATTAATTTTAAATTATATAAAGAATAAAAATTATTTTTTAAATATTTTTAATTAAATTATGTACCTAAAAATATAATTATTTTAATTTAAAAATTCTTTGTTACCTTGTACTATTGAAAACTTATGAAACTAACTATTAATTTAATTCATAAGAATAACCATATTTTAAAATTATATTTTAATTATTTTTTCATTATCCCTTTTTTCTCTTAATTGCATGTTAAAACAACTATTTCAGAAATTAAATATTATGAAATTATATATATATATATATATATATTAATTAATAATAAAATTTTAAGTTTAATATATATTATTTAATAATAAATTTTTAAGTTTAATTTATTTTTATAAAATTGGTTTAATAAAATAAAATTTGTATTATATATATATATATATAATCTACGTATGAATGATCAATAATAATTTAAAAAATTTATATATAATATA